>ML302088.1:0-61711 GCA_005239505.1 Nicotiana paniculata | reverse complement strand
TCCTATATTACTTGTCGACCACGTACACTTGCGTGTGCATTGGGAAATCAACCAACAAGTTTGGCATCCGAAACAACGCCGAGGCCCCGAGACCTCAACTAAACCTACTAACTGACCCTAGTACCTTGTTCAAATTTGGTCGAGCCTTAAAAACACATCTCATAACATCAAAATCATCAATTATGCATAGATTCAAGCCTAAGAAATTAGGAAATTTCTAGAATTCACATCCGACACTGAAACACGTCTAAACTCATCCGAATGACCTAAAATTTTACACACAGGTCATAAACGACATTACAGACTTGTTGTCGCTTTCGGAAATCCATTCCGAGTCCGATATCAAAATCTTACCTATCGGCCAAAATCACCGAAATTCCAACTTTCGCCAATTTAATCCTAAATCCACAACCGACCTCGAAAACATATTCCGAGCAGGATCCTAACCCTGAAATCACCCAACAGATCTAACGGAGTTGACGGAATTTTATTCCGGATCCTTCTTCACACAGCTCTAGCTACGGCCAGATTTCTAAGGCTAAATTCCACATTTATGGACTATGTGTCCAAAATCACTCCGGATTTCATTACTCAACGATTCGACATGTTACAATAACATAAATATACATGGGAGATATGGTAAATAGGGGATCGCGGCGCAAATTATCAAAACTACCGACCGGGTCGTTACAATTCTTTTACTATTTCTGCCTGTTTGTTTTAACCCTGGCGATTAATTGCTTACCTAAATTTGGGTTTGAAATTAGTCATTCCTTTAGTGCTGGTGTTTCCTTATTAGACTTTACCTGCTCTTACCTTATTCCAGTATGTGATTAATAATTTGTGTTACTTCCCTTAACTTAACCGTATTGGCCTGATTTTATGTTCTGATTATTGAACTCGACTTCTAATTGATTTTGGAATTATTCCTTACCTTATTTAACCTAGTACTTAACTACTTCCATATAAGGTTTTCCTTAAATTTAGTGGCACTAGCCTGACTTTACTCGATTTTGTCTTGTTAATTGATTCATGCTGACCTTAATTGATTATTAAGTTATTTTCATACCTTATTTGTGTATGACTGGTTCATTACCTTAGTTGTTTACTTTATTAAGTGCTATTTAAACCCTATTCCTCACTCCCTTTAGGACAACTCTACAATTTAGTGGCACTAGCCTGACTTTACTCTGTTCTCACAAAAACTTAAGCTCTCTCTTTATTCTCTTATTCCGATTTCTGCAATAAGTGGCTATTATTTGGCTGTCTGAAAGCCAAGGAAAAAGTATCTGGAATTTGAATGCTATTGCATTCTTACCGGCTTTCTTCTCAACTGGTATGCATTAACTCTTACTATTATGTTCTCTATGCTTTATTCGATTAGTCTGTTTCAATCCTCACCATGATTCTGCTTTCTATGTGACTACATGATCCTGTTTAGTAATAATGATAAACTAAGCTACTTCAAATAAGGTGACCCATTTTCCTAGGTTAGTTCAGTCTGTTTCTTGTTTTGAACCTTGCCAGATACTGTAAGCATGTAATAAAATATGTTTGTGGTTTAATTTATTGGTTCAGTCTGTTTCTGTCTCTATGTTTAAGCCATGATTGCTTCATTATTTAGCCTAATCAAATGCCAATTTGTTTGAACTCTGTACTGAACATGAACTTTGTTTGTTTCTTGGTGCAGTTCTGTCTGCAAATCTGTATTCTGAATTTACTTGCTTCTGAAAATTAAACTATTTTAAAATCTGCCCTCTTTAACCTTTATGCACTGGTTTTCAAAGTCCTACTCTTAGTCATCAAGGTTCTAACCACCCCCAGTGTGAGCACTGCCTAGGGTTCTTGAGACTCTTCCGAACTCTGACACATTGGGGCTGGTCTTCCAATCTTTTTGTGATTTATTTTCCGAATGTGGTCCCCGGGTGGGTTGGGTTGGGTTTTTCTTAGAGGGCTTGAGGTCTATGCTGCTATTGTTATTGCATGTCATTTATGTTATGGTTTTTATGCTCTGCCATTATTTTCTTGATTTCTGCTGGAGTTACTGATGATTTGTCTTTTTGTGTTTATTTTGTCTCCCTGAGCCGAGGGTCTATCAGAAACTACCTCTCTGCCCCTATCGGGGTAGGGTTAAGTCCTGCATACAGACTACCCTCCCCATACCCCACTTTGTGGGACTTTACTGGGTAGTTGTTGATGTTGTTGGTGGTGGTGGTGGTTCTGGTGTGAGCATTGCCCGGGGTTCCTAAGGCCTTTGGGAACTTTGACACATTGGAAACCTAATTTTATGTGCCATGGATGGATCACTACTATGCTCCAAAGATGTTATGATTGAAAGCCTGGTTCCCAAGTTTAGATTAGGCCTATGAAGGCTCCCTATAGTGTAATTTCTTATGTTATGTAATTCATTCAATATTCTGGGCTGTAGTAATATTTGTAATAACAGATTTGGGGTTTATTAGTAAAAGCTGGGGGGGGGGGGTTCCTATATCTTTGTTAAAATCGGGTAGAAATCTTGCCTATAGGTTTAATTATGTTGATTGAATCATATGGGTGCCATACTCTTTTAGGGATCCCGCCTATAAGATTTTCTCGATTGTTTGATTCTGTATTTTTACATTCGCATACTAGAGATCCTGTTTATAGGATTTTCCGTTAATTCTGCATAAGAATCCTGTTCATAGGATCTTACACATATTTTTTACCTAATGTGCATTAGTGACCATGTCTTTATGATCCTATTTGTTTGAAATAATGATCTTTCCTAGCAATCTGCTTAATGTCTACCCGCATGCAGTTAATAAATATAATACATATAGGATGAAATACTCCTCAAACCTAGAAATCATGCCTATAGGATTTAAAGCTATTAGATATCCTGCCTATAGGGTGAAATTAGTCTCCAACCTAGAAATCATGCCTATAGGATTTAAAGCTAATAGATATCATGCCTATAGGGTTAAATCAGTTTCAAACTTAGAAATCCTGCCTATAGAGTTTAAATCAGCTTCAGACTTAGAAAGCATGCCTATAGTATTTAAAAGGAATAAAACCTGTCCTTATGAGTTAAAATCAGTGCTACACTTAGAAATCCTGTCTATATGCCTGTAATTAATAAGCTCGTAGAAATCATACCTATAGGATCCCGTTAGTCGACTATGAATTCGTTCGCTACTGTCAATCACTTAGGCAATATATTTGTAGGACTTAAAAAGGATTCTTGGTTTATAATTGTGACATATTACTGTGAAGTGCCCAGATTCATGCTGAATAAAATCAGTAGGCAAACAAATAGGTCTTAATGCTCGCCTTAATAAACTATCTCTGCATTCTATTTTCCCACATAGATATCCTTTCTATAGGATTCAAAAGTAATAAAGTTTGCGTGCTTTTGTTGTCTATGTGCGGAGGTCAGTATGAGCCCATACTTGTTCCTTATATGAAAGTCCTATCTGTTATTGTTTGTCGCCTAGATTTCACATTTTTAATATAGGTTGGCCTAGAACTATCCCAAATAGAGGTCCTAATGCCTCCAGGGCAATAGTTAAGGGACGGGTAGTGCATAAGGAACGAGATAGAAACTGCTAGAACGCTTAAGTAACATCTTAAAGATAGTAATCGGGTAGTAAGGAGATGATAGCCCATGCATTAATACTATGAGTGACACCCCAACTTGAGGGAGCCACAAAGTATTGTATGGAATGATCCTATAAGCTAAAAAACTTAGGACCCCCTATACTCCTATTTAGAATAAATTGGATATTGCATCTGGTCAAATTGTTTTCTTCTCTTTTTTATAATAATTCACTTAATTTAAGTTCGGCCGAGACCCACCGTTTTGGACCTCGAGGGGTGCCTAACACCTTCCCCTCAAGGTAATTTGATCCCTTGCCCAATCTCTAGTGATCTAAACTGGTTCTATGAGTTAATTTATCTAGGTGCCCTAACGCACCTTAATCCGTTAGGTGGTGACTCTCTCAATTCCTTGTCCTCTCAAACGGAGTTGTCCCAAAAATGTCGAAACCCGATTTCTCGAGAAAAAGAGGGCGCGACAGCATGGCGACTCTGCTGCGGATATTTCTAGGCTCTTACCATAACGAACCTGATTTTTGTGAATTAGTCTTTAAGCATTCCTTTAGTATTCCGTCAATACTTGCATACCCCTTCCCCTTCCCACTTTATGTGGATTTATTTGCCTATCTTTAGTTATTTACGATTTCTCTTTCTTGTTTTATTACTCTTTACTGTGGAAACTTACTCATCTCCTTTTTTTCTTTCTTAAATGCCTTTACAATTATTAAATACCGCATTTATCATTTCTTCATCGTGCAAATACGTGACAACGTGCTATTTTCTATTGCATAAAGCATGCTCAACATCATATTCCACTTGTGCGTAATTAATACCAGCAATGCTTGATGAGTGTTTGCGCTCTTCCTATATCACCCTATTTGTATTTGGAAAGGCTTATTTTCGGTAAAATTAGTCGATCAGCGGTGCATTCGACGGTTCTGTGCCTTTCCCCCTCAAGTTGTCCGATTGAGGGTACTAGTCTAGACCTCTATAAAAATCTTACTATGATTATAACTATACATGCATCATGGTCAAACCTAGCCTGGGTTAATTTATTGTTCACATAATAACCCTTCAAGAAAAGCCTTGTCCAAAGTCTACCAGGGTTTCCATAATCCCAATGGACGCAACCACGATCTGTGCATTAATTTGGAGAAATAAGTGCCAATATTCTAACCATTAATGTATAAATAGTCAAATCTGGAGGGGGAAAGGGTCTAACTCTATTTGTTATGCAGAAAATGAGGCACGAAGGCCCCAGGTTCGGCATGGTCCATAACATACCACCATTGTTGCTAGATTGGTGGGAGGACCTTCCGTCAAGTGATAAAAACCATGTGAAAAGAGTCCTTGGAAACCTACCTTCCTTATTAGATATCCAACTAAACAACATGTTGATCGAAGCTGCTACTATGTTATGGGACAGAGAAAGTGTCGTGTTCCATTTTGGAAACATAGAATGACCCCTCTTTTGGATGAAATAGGGGGATTCGCTGGATTACCTTAGGACAATCCCAGTTTATTGGTGTTGAAAAATCGCACTCCCAGAAGGTTTCTGAAAATGATGGGTTTGAAAAAGAATGATGACTTGGTGTGTCTGAAGAAGTCCTATGTACCCTTTGACTTCATTTATTAACGATATGGTCACAGCAAATCCTACCGTATCTTCCATGATGAGTTCTCCATCACTTCCTTGGGATGGATTCATCGCAGGGTTTTGTGTTTATCGTCTGGTTCTTGGGTATGATAGTGTTTCCAAGAAAAAATGACAGAATTCGCACCAGACTGGCCATGGTAACCAAAGCTTTAATGGGGGGAATCAAGGGAAAAACATATACTATTGTCCCTATGATTATAGCAGACATATATCGGGTCTTGGATCGCTGCCAGAAAGGGTTCAAACACTTCGAAGGTTGTAATATGCTACTACAAATTTGGTTGCTAGAACATCTTCAGAGAGGTAAATACCGCCAAGAGTTTCCACGAAGGCCGTGGAATGATCACATAGATTTTCACCACCGCAAGAGAATGACCTTTATCCTAGACAGGTTTGCTCAACCGGAGAATGCAACAGAATGGGTGCAATTTTTTGACAACTTGACTAAGGACCAGGTTCAATGGATGCTCGAATGGTTCCCCACTAGTGAGTTCATCATCATATTTAGGGATGTTATGCACTTGGTGTTGATCGGGTTAAGGGGCATACACCACTATGTTCCTATCAAGGTCATGAGACAAGCTGGGAGAAAACAAGTCATACTGCGAGTCTCCAAAATGAGTCATTACAGGGAGGATTTTCAAGATGACGACATCCCATACAAATGTGAAGCTTAACATATGTGGCACTTGAAGATTATTGTGGAAAGGGACACCATCGAGCCAGACTGATATCACGCAGGGCATGCGCACTTTTACCCATCATGTTTGGAAGACAGCTTAGCGGGAATAGTCGAGCCGGGGGTCGGTCGAGGAAACAGAGTCATATATGAAGTAGTTGAAGCAAAGGTGAAATATAATAGACTGCGCAAAAGGCTTCGCAAGTCCGAGGCTGAGCATCTGGAACAACATAAAACTGATATGGAATTGATCAATGAATGAAGGGAAATGGCTACTGGGTTGAATGAAAGGCTGGAATATCTAGAGCAGGGTCTGATGGAGCTGGAAGGGAAAATGAGGAATAGTGTTGTATACTGCCAGAATGCCGGGGGTAGCGAAGAAGGATATCTAGCAAGGGCATACCTGCTGGTGGAAATGCGCGACCTGGGGAACCTGATCAATGGGGCCAAGAGAATCAGGCCCGGAGAAGGTCCTTCTGGGACAAAGTAGATTAGTTTTATTTGTTCTTATTTTTGAATGTAATAAGGCCAAGTGCCATTAGTGACTGTGATGAACCAAAAGGTTATCACGTATATTCTATCTAATTCTGTGTTTTGAGGTCGTGAAAACCTCCTTCTATCTCACCTCAATTTGCGTGCGCAGCCCGGGCGTGTAGCCGGGAAGCCTTTATGTGACAATTGATAAAAATGATAATTTTGTTTTGGAAATTTGAAAAAAGTTGACTTCAGCCAATGTTTTTGGTAAACAGACCCGGACCCGTGATTTGACGGTCCTGGAGGGTCCGTAGAAAAATATGGGACTTCGGCGTATGCCCGGAATTGAATTCTGAGGTCCCATGTCCGAGAAATGAATTTTTTTAAAGCAAATTGTTTTCTAAAAAATATAAAGGTTTTTGGAAATGAATTTTGAGGTGAAACCTGTGATACTGGGCCTGTCATGGTTCCGGAGCCCGGAGGAGTTTCAATATGGTTATTATGTGTTATCTGTGAAATTTGGAAAGAAACAGACTTGGTTTGACGTGTTTCGGATAAAAAAATGGGAAATTTGAATGTTTATGAAGTTTTGAAATATTTCATTGATTTTGAGGTTTAATTCAATGTTTTGATGTTAATTTGGTGATTTGATTACACGAATAAGTCCGTAGGATGTATTTGAGGTTGTGTGCATATTTGGTTTTGAGACCTGAGGGCTCAGGTGAGTTTCAAGTAGGTGTCGAAGTGCAAAACTTAGGAAAAATCTGGTGTAAAATGAGTTTTCTGCTATCTGGTGTTCTCTTCTATGCGATTGCATAAACACATCCGCGATCACATAGTGTAAAATAGACCAGCCTAATTTTTCCTTCAATGCGATCGCATTTCATGATACGCGATCGCATAGTGCATCGTTTGGCAATAGAAAATTCCTACTCTGCGATCGCACAGTGGTCCTCGTGAACGCACTGTGAAAATCCTTGGCAGTGGCTCTTTCCCATATATGCAATCACATACTTAGTTCCGCGATCGCATAGCACCTTTTGGCCAGTAGTATTTTTTCTCCTATGCGATCACATCTCTGTGTCCACGATCGCAGTGCATAAATAACTGGGCAAGCATATTATATTCCAAAAATCAGGGGGTTTCACCATTTTAAACATATTTTGACTTCTAGAGCTCGATTTTGGGAGATTCCTTGAGGGATTTTCGCACAAATCGAATGGGTAAGTGTTTTCCCACTATAATTAAATATATTTCATGAATTAGTTCTTGTTTTTATCATTTATTTGTGTTTTGGGTTGAGGGGATTATGGGTTTTGAAAGAAAACACCAAAAATAAAAATTCATGATTTGAATGACCAAATGTCATCGGAATTGGATAAATTTAGTATGGGTGACCTCGTATCAGAATGGGTAATCGGAATTTGTAAAATTTGTCGGGTTCCGAGGTGTGGGCTCGGGGGTCGGCTTTTCGGTCGATTTTAATAAATTTGCAAAGATTTAAACTTTATTATTCGAAATCGTTCCTTATACGTTTTATATGTATTTTGAAGTTATTTTAGTTGATTTTGAGCCGTCCGGAGGCCGTCCCGCCTGAGAAGTCTATTTTTGAGTATCGGGTTATCGTCTTTGAGGTAAGTATCTTGCCTAACCTTGTGTGGAGGAGCTACCCGTTAGGATTGAGTCTTCTATGTTGATTGTAGTCCGCGTACGCGAGGTGACGAGTGTGTACTCGAACTTGTTTGCAAATAGATTGAACTTTAGGGATTTTGGGTCCTTATGCTCCTCGTATATGAATCGAACTTGTTATATCTGAATTCCTGATTTCTAGTCTCAACTCTTCCTGTTCAAATTAGAAGTACTTGCCTAGCATTCCTTGTTTCTTATAGGATCTTAATTGAGTTAAATGAAGACTTTGTTTTCCTACTGTCATGCTATGTCTTCCTTCATATGTTTCCTATGTGACTAGAACTAGTATAATCTCGCTCTATAAACGTCTAACAAGAAATTGGAATATCTAAACGTTGGTCAAGCATGCCCGTGAGTCGTACCTTGTGACTAAAATGATTTTCCTATTAAGTACTACTTGGGTTTAATAGATGACCGCCCGTGTTGATGGTGTTCTTTGATGTTGCCTATTTACTGAGCATTTGTTCAAACTGATTTTATTCGGTGAAGCTAATTGTCTAAGTGAGATTGGTTATAGCTGATTCCCTTGTCGCGATGATTTGGTTTCTTGGTTGTGAACTTGAATATGTAGATTCGTTTCCCTATTTGCCTTGTTTTCCCCTCGTTATGATGTTCTCTCTTTGTGCTTGGCATTCCTCTCAGTGGCTACTTTTTATGAGCTAGTTGTTACCACTTTTGTGATTTAAGTCTTTGTATTGATTTGCTCGTCGCACTTTGTGTTCTGCCTTGTTTGCTTTCGCGCCGGTTGTGGAAATATATGTTGTTTCTGTCGCATTCTGGTTGTTTACCTCAGTGGATGCATTGCATATTTAAATTGGGACTACAGAGAGAGATCCGAGAGCTTTCCCCCTGTACTGCACTGCATATTTAAATTGGGACTACGAACAGAGATCCGAGAGCTTTCCTCTCGTACTGCATCACATATTTAAACTGGGACTACGGACAGAGATCTGAGAGCTTCCCCCTGTACTACATCGCATATTTAAATTGGGACTACAGACAGAGAGCGGGAGCTTTCCCCTTGTACTGCATTGCATGACAAATTCTGAGTTGCGGACTTAGTTCTGGTAGTTTATTGATTGAGGAGAATTGGATTGAAGGATATAAATATAAATATTGAAAAGTATATTTGAAAAGCATTTGTATTGCAGAATAGTGATATTTGAAAGAGCAGTACTTGGGAAAATATATTTCGAACATCACGTAGTTTGATGATATTTGAAAGAGCAGTACTTGGGAAAATATATTTTGAAAGTAACGTATTTTGATGCTATTTGAAAGAGCAGTACTTGGGAAAATATATTTTTGGACTTCATGTATTTTGATGATATTTGAAAGAGCAGTATTTGGGAAAGTATATTTGAACACCACGTATTTTGAAGAGACTATGCTGTTAATATTTCTCTTTATAAATATATATAAATGTACATTCAGAGAAAGTATGTTTCAAAGAAGAAATTTCTCTATTTCGAAATGATTATATATTTAAAGCTTTCAAAATAAACTAACGATTTAAAGGTTTTCACTCGAAGGTTGACCAGGTTTATTGAGTTATTGGCTAAGGCCTGACGTAGATAAATTGATGCAGTGCTGAGTTGCTAGTGTTTTTATTGGGTTGTGATTCTCGCCATTTGGATTGCATTCTTTCCATTCTCTTTGCGTATTTCTATTATGTTGTCCGTTGATCGTAATTATTGAATTTACTTCCTTTTTATGCGATCGTATTGTTAATTATATTGAAAAATCTTTAGATAAATATTATGTTTCGGTCTTTTATACACTTATGCCTTTTTACTTATTAGACCGGTGGTGTCTTGACTAGTCCTCGTCACTACTTCACCGAGGTTAGTCTTGATAATTACTGGGCACCGCTGTGGTGTGCTCAACTACACTTCTGCACATTTTTGTGTGCAACTTCAGGTGATTGTTGTTGGTAGCTGCGCAGATCATTGCTGAGGAGATTCAAGGTAACCTGCTGCTGCGTTCGCAGGCTTCGAAGTCACCTTCCTGTTTTATTTCTATCCAACTGTACTTACTTATTCCTAGACAGTTGTATTTAGATTTGATAGAATGATTTCGTAGAGCTTATGACTTGTATTTATCGGGTTTTGGGAAATTGTAAACTCTGTCAAGAATTCTATTTTGAAATTTTTAAATTTCCTTTATTATTGTTGTTGTTCAGTGGAAATGTTAGGCTTACCTAGTCTCTAAGACTAGGTGCCATCACGATACCCAACGGAGGGAAGTTTGGGTCGTGACAGTGACTTATCTTATTTAGTGTCGTTTTGGGTTCGTCTTATTTATTACATTAATGAAATGAGGAAATTATTGGCATTAAATTTCTCCAAATCTACTTGTAGCTAGGCCTACCTCGGGCACAACGAGGCTCCCAAATTAGGATGCGAGTTTACATTCCCGCAATATGTGTTTCAATACTGCAAACATTTTTCAGAAGTCTCACTAACTTGGTTACCTTTTGTTTTTGTTTATTCTTTTTCTTTCTTTTAATTATTCACATCCCCTAAGGTTGGTTCACACATACTGGCATCATCAGCTTACCATACCAAATCCAGAGGCCCTCCACTTTCTCTTCCTCCAAGTGCATCTAAAGGCAAAGGGAAAGCTAATATGGATAATATGAGTGGCGACAACACCGCACATGCTGAGAATGCGGAAACTTTTGATGGTCGGAGTACTCCGGCACCAAATGACTTAGTCTTGCGGCTTGAAAAGAAAATGCTTGAACTACAAGGTGAGCTTGAACAGGTCCGTAACTTGGCATACCTCTCCCTCACAGTAAACGTACAAGATATCAACTATCCAATTACCCTAAACCCGGCACCTTCTCAGAATAAACCCAACCAACACCCGCAGAATCCACTCACACCCCACCAATATACAACCGTTCCTCAAAATCCTTTACCCATACCTACACCTCCTCAACATCAACATCTCCCGAATCAATGTCCGTAAACCACTTACCACACTCCTCAGAATACCCCACAACCTATCCCTGATCCCCAAAATTCACCCAATGTTCACCACTATACCCAAACTCCCGGCATTCACCAAAACAACCCCATATACGTGGAAACCTTACCCCGCTCTACTCAACCAATCTCATATATAGCAGAATCCACCGAGAAGGACCTACTCATTAAAAACATGGCTGAAGAGCTGAAGAAGTTCACAAGCCGAGTCCAGGGTGTTGAATGAGGTAAAGGAATTGAAGGTCTGAATTATGAGGACTTGTGCATTGAACCATATGTGGAACTGCCGGAGGGTTACAAACCTCTTAAGTTCGAAATTTTTTATGGAACAGGCAACCCAAAGGTTCATTTGAGTGTGATGACCCAAAGGGTCATCTTATAAATTAAGAATCCATTCCAAGCTCATTAGCCTTAAAAAAATTAATTTTATTTACCTCGATTTACGTGCGTAGTTCGGGAAATAAACCGGAATGCTTTTATGTGAAAATATGAGAAATAGTAATTTATAGAGTTAAAATTTAGTTTTAGTGGACTTTGGTCAACATTTTGAGAAAACGGACCCGGATATGTGTTCCGACAATGTGGGGAGGCCCGAAGTAAAATATGGGACTTGGGCGCATGCCAGGAATTGAATTCCGAGGTCCCTAGCCTTAAAAAAATAATTTTTGAAGAAAATTGTTCAGCTGGTTATTACAAGAAAAAAACAAATGAAATAATATGTGAAATTGTTGGTATCAGGCCCGTATTTTGGTTCCAGATCTCGTAACAAGTTTGTTATGATATTTAAGTCCTATCTGTGAAATTTGATGAGAATCGGAGTTGGTTTGACGTGATTCGGACGTCCGGTTGAAAAGCTAGAAATTTTAGTGTTCTTGAGGAAATCTGGAGTTTTGAGGTTAAATTTTTAGGTTTTGATGTTATTTTGATGACTTGATCACACGAGCTAGTCCGTATTATGTTTTTAGACTTGCGTGCATGTTTGGTTTGGAGCCCCGAGGGTTCTGGTGAGTTTCGGCTAGGCTACGGAGTGGCTTGACTTAGAAAATCTCATCACAGCTGAAAATCTGGTGTTGTGGGCCTCTGATCTCACATTAGCGAGATTAGGCTTCGCATTTGCGAAGTCTTGGGACAGCCCCAGATCTCGCAAATGCGAGATTCCTATTCGCAAATGCGAGGCAGCGAAATTTTGCAAATGCGATAAATTTATCGCAAATGCGATGATTGCACAAAATCTAAGGGTTCGCAAATGCGAGATCTGCACCTAGTTATATCAGATTTTAGACGAGTTTTTAATTTTTTTTTCAATTCTCTCAAACCCTAAACCTCCATAGAGATTATCCAAAGACCCAAACTTCTCCAAATCATTGGTATCTCTAACTAATTCCTTTCGTTCCTTAACAACTTTTAACAAGATTTCAACCAAAAATCTAGGTTTTTCATGGTAAAAATTGGGGTTTTTGGGTAGAACTTAAGAATTTCAAAATTTGGGGATTTAGACCTCGAATTGAGGTTGGATTCCAAAACAATTTTGTATATCCGGGATCGGGGGAGATTGGGTGAACGAGTTTTGGTCCGAACCTCGAGTTTAGACCAAGCGGGCCCGGGGTTGATTTTTGTATTTTGATAAGAAAACATAGGAAAACCCATAGAGTTTCATTAAAGTTGATTCCTTTAAGAAATAATTGATGATATTGGACTAATTGTGATTAGATTCGAGCGGGTTAGAGGCAAATTCTAAAGGAAAGGCCGTGCTAGAGCAATGATTGCTTGTGCGATTGAGGTAAGTGCTTGGTTTAACCTTGACTTGAGGGAATTGGAATCCCTACTTAATTGCTATGTGAATTTGCATGTGTGTGGTGTATAGGTGAGGTGACGAGTATCTATACACTGCCAATTTGGTTGTTGAACATGATCCCTTTTCCCGTTTCAAAATTATGTGTTTCATGGCTTAATTGTTTTATGCTTATTGATGTCTCCATGATTACTTGGTTTCGTTAACTTGTTGTTAGATATTGTTTCAAGTATTTTGAAGTGTTGATTGTTCCCTTGATTTCATTGTGATACATAAAAAGGATGAGTTGGTTGATAGTATGTGGTTATATATATTCCGGTTGATCTCATTGTGAAATGATAATTGATGAAGTTTACGAGTTGTACATAATTCTATTTATAATTGTCGAGACAAAAATATTGTGAAGGGATTTGGCCTGAATTGTGAAAATTTTCATAAATAAAGTGATATGATATATCTGGTGGGAGCGGGTTGCACGCCGCAACAAGGAGTGATAAAGGTGGACAAGTGGGATCGGGTTGCACGCCGCAACAGGAGAAATAAAGGTGATATATATATAGGGAGGAGCAATAAGGGTGATATATATAGGGAGGAGCAATAAGGGTGGACAGGTGGGAGCGGGTTGCATGCCTAAACAAGGAGAGATAAGGGAGGACACTTATGTTTTATTGATTTTCAAAAGCAAAGATTTGAAAACTTAATTTTTACTTTACTACTTTTCATAGTTTGCACTTACTTTTATATTTTTAAAGTCAAAGTTTTGAAATTTGGAAACTTATGTGAGCTTTGGTTATAGTTGAGACCTGGAAAAGGTGGCTGAGTTATTCTAATTATTGCTACATTTATTGTTTTGTTTATTTAAAAATTTTTCCTTCTTGCTTTATTATATATAGTTTACAGGTTATATTGTTAATGCCCCGTCGTAGCCTCGTCACTAATTCGTCGAGGTGAGGCTCGGCAATTACTCAGTACATGGGGTCGGTTGTATTGATACTACACTCTGCACTCTTTTGTGCAGATCCAGGTACCGGTCAGAGTTAGGAGATTTTAGTAGGTGTCATCATATACTCGGAGACATGAGGTAGATCTGCTGGCGTCCGCAGATTCCTAGAGTCTTCTCTTAATTTTATAGACACTATTTTATTACATTCAAAACAGATACATAATTTTTTCAGGCCATTATTTGTAGTATTCTTAGTTGTTCGTGAATTGTGGCACCAGACCCTGGGGTAGTCTTATATTTATATATTTAGTTCGTGGTTCGGCTTAATTATTGATTATTATTATTATTCATGAAGTTATTCGTTGGAAATTATTGGATTTAGTTTATTTTAAATTGTCTTATTGCGTTTAAGTAAATGTTCGAAAGAAAATGGTTAACTAATTTCTAACATTGGCTTACCTAGAAAGTATTTTGTTAGGTGCCATCACGATCCCGGAGGTTGGGAATTTGGGTCATGACAGGTTGGTATTAGAGCTCTAGGTTGCCTAGGTCTCACAATTCACGATCAAGCTTAATAGAGTCTGAAGGATCGGTACGGGGACATCTGTACTTATCTTTCAGAGGCTATTGTCACGACCCCAAATCCTAAACCAGCCGTGAGGGCGCCTATCGTGTAACTAGGCTAGCCAACTACCGCATGTTCGCAATTTCTTTTAAAATCCCAATAAAGTTTCAAGCATTTCATAAAATATACAAAAATTACGGAATATAATAGGCCAATATACATCGCCACCAACCCCAAAACCCAGAGCCAACAAGTCATGAGCATCTAGAAGAATAATCCAAATATACTATTATAATACAAAACCTCCGAATGAAATCTAGATACAACAAGAAGGGAAAAACGGAGATGCTGCGGACGCTGTACAACTACCTCTATATCCCGCAATCCGGATCCGCGTAGAATAAATGGCTAAGGCTCGATATCTGCACCTGAATCTGCACTCAGAGGTGCAGAGAATAATATGAGTACGCCAACTCATTAGTAATAAAAATAAATAAAGTCTAAGCGGAAAGAAAACACACAAAAATCAATGCCATCAAATCACAATATACATAGCCTTACTTTCCGATAATATAAACATAGATATACAAAATCATCATGCCTTAAAACCAACTTCGGAAAAAGTCCTTGAAACCAGCCAAACATACCAACACACCCCATAGCATTATTCCAACTTTTTCGAGCCTTCGAAACACCAAAAACAACACGAAAACACCAAAATTACTTCAAATTCATGCCTATGAAATTTGAAACATCCAAATTTCGCCAACTACGCCGAAACCAACCAAAACACCTCCGATTGACCTGAAATTTTGTAGATATATCCAAAATGACATTACGAACCTGCTCTAACTTCCGGAATTCCATTTCGACCCTGATAACCTGTTTTCCAAAAAATAACTTTCGCCAATTCAAGCCTAATTCTATACCGGATATCACAAAAATATTCTAAGCACACTACTAAGTCCCAAATCACCTAATGAAGCTCTCCGAGCCATAAAATCCGCATTCTGAGGTCGTTTACCAATAAGTTAACTCTCAGTTGACTTTCTCAACTATTAGGCCACTTTAAGATACTAAATGCCTCAATTCCCACCATATCCACTCCGGACACAAACCAATTGACCCAACACAACAAAAACACGCTAGCAATATATAACAAATGCAGAAATGGGGAAACAGGGTAAATCTCACGAAACGACCGGACGGGTCGTTACATCCTCCCCCTCTTAAATAAACGTTCGTCCTCGAACGTGTCTAGAAACATACGTGGAGTCTCGAATAAGTGAGGATATCTGTCCCGCATCCACCGCTCGGTCTCCCAGGTGGCATCCTCCACTGGCTGCCCTCTCCACTGAACCTTCACTGAAACTATATCTTTAGGTCTCAGCTTCCTTACCTGTCGACCCAAAATAGCCACTGGCTCTATCTCATATGACATATCACCCTCGGGGTGAACCGTGCTGAAGTCCAAAACATGGGAAGGGTCACTAATATACTTCTGGAGCATCGAAACATGGAATACTGGATGAATACTCGATAAACTGGGAGGCATAGCAAGCCTATAAGCCACCTCCCCAACCCTCTGAAGTACCTCAAATGGCCCAATGAACCTGGGACTCCGCTTCCCTCTCTTCCTGAATCTCATAACACCGTTCATGGGTGATACCTTCAGCAACAACTTATCCCCAACCATGAAAGACACATCTCGGACCTTCCGGTCCGCATAAATCTTCTGCCTAGACTGCGCCGTGCGAAGCCACTCTATCAACTTCGCCTTACTCAAGGCATCCTGAACCAAGTCTGTGCCCAATAGCCTAGCCTTAGCCGGCTCAAACCAACCAACCAGAGACATGTACCTCCTACCATATAAAGCCTCATACGGAGCCATCTGGATACTCGACTGATAGCTGTTATTATATGCAAACTTTTCTAGTGGCAGAAACTGTTCACATGAACCACCAAAGTCAATCACACAAGCACGCAACATATCCTCCAAAATCTCAATGGTACGCTACGACTGCCCGTCGGTCTGAGGGTGAAACATTGTGCTCAACTCAACCTGAGTACCCAACTCTCTCTGCACAGCTCCAAATCTGAGATGTGAACTGAGTACCTCTGTCGAAAATGATAGAAACTGGAACCCCATTCAATTGGACAATCTCTGTGATATAAATCTCAGCTAACCTCTCTGAAGAATAAGTAGTAGCAATAGGAATGAAGTGCGCGGACTTGGTCAGCCGACCCACAATAACCAATATAGCATCAAACCTCCTCGAAGTTCGTGGGAGTCCAACTACGAAGTCCATGGTGATCCGCTCCCACTTCCACTCCGAACTATCAAACCTCTGAAGCAATCCACCAGGTCTCTGGTGCTCATACTTGACCTTCTGACAGTTGAGACACCGAGCCACAAACTACACAATACCCTTCTTCATCCTCCTCCACCAATAATGCTGCCTCAAATCCTGATACATCTTCGCGGAACCCGGATGGATGGAATACCGCGAACTATGAGCCTCTACTAGAATCAAATCTCGAAGCCCATCTACATTGGGCACGCAAATCCGGCCCTGCATCCTCATGACCCCATCATCACCAATAAGCACATCACTGGCATCACCGCAACAAACCCTGTCCTCAAGAAGAAGAAAATATGGATCATCATACTGGCGTGCTCTAATATGATCCTAAAGAGAAGACCTGGAGGCTACACAAGACAACACCCGCGGGGGCTCTGATAGATCCAATCTCACCAACCGACCTGCCAAGGCCTGAACATCAAGGTCTAATGGCTGCTCTGCTATTGGAAGGTAAGCTAGACTCCCCAAACTCTCTGCTCTGCGACTCAAGGCATCGACCACTACATTGGCCTTCCCCGGATGATATAAGATAGTTAGGTCATAATCCTTGAGGAGCTCTAACCATCTCCTATGACACAAATTCAATTCCTTCTGCCTCAGCAAATATTGTAAACTATGATGATCAGTGAAAATCTTACACTGCACTCCATACAAATAATGCCGCCAAATCTTCAAGGCATGAACAACGGCAGCTAACTCAAGATCATGCACTGGATAATTCTTCTCGTGCACCTTCAATTCTCTGGACGCGTAGGCAATCACCCTACCGTCATACATCAATACCGCTCCCAAACCAACTCTAGAAGCATCACCGTAGACTGTGTAAAAACCTAATCCAGCAGGAAAAACTAGTACCGGAGCTGTAGTCAAGGCTGACTTGAGCTTCTGAAAGCTCTCCTCACACTCATCAGACCATCTGAATGGAGCACCATTCTGGGTCAATCTGGTCAAAGGCAAAGCAATAGAAGAGAATCCCTCTACAAAGCAACGGTAATAACCCGCCAAACCAAGGGAACTCCTAATCTCTGTAGTTGAGGACGATCTGGGCCAACTCTTCACCGCCTCTATCTTCTTTGGATAAACCTGAATCCCCTCACTAGACACCATGTGCCCGAAGAAAGCTACCGAACAAGGCAAAAACTCACACTTGGAGAATTTTGCATAAAGCGTCTCATCCCTCAACCTCTGTAACACACCTCTCTAATGCTGATCATGCTCTTCCTGGCTACAGGAATAAACCAGGATGTCATCTATTAACACAATGAGGAAGGAATCAAGGTAAGGCTGAAACACATTGTTCATTAATTGCATGAACGTAGCTGGGGCATTGGTCATCCAAAATGACATAACCAGAACTCATAATGACCATATCAGGTCCTGAAAGCACTCTTCGGAATGTCAGAATCCTGAATCCTCAACTGATGATACCCAGAACTCAAATCAATCTTGGAAAATACTCTGGCTCCCTGAAGCTGGTCAAACTGTGACGATCCAAAGGGTCATCACCTATTTTATTACCCATTTCGTACTACCGAGGCCTTGAAAATGCCATTTGTAGTTGCCTTGATTTATGTGCGCAGTACGTGCGCGTAGCCGGACAACTTAAATATGAAATTCTATGAAAAATGCTAAGATTTTGATATTAAAATGAATAAATTTGACTCCGGTCAACCTTCTGGGTAAACGGACCCGTACCCGTGATTTGATTTGAGAGTGGTGTGTGCTTCAGGTTTGGAGACCCGAGGGCTCGGGTGAGTTTCGGGTAGTTAACGGAGTGCTGAAGGTTAGAAAAATCTGGTNGGGGGGGGGGGGGGGGGGGTAGTTTGGTTGCACTATACGATCGCACTCTATTCTCCACGATCGCATAGTGTACCAGTGGACCTGGGTGGGGGCTGGGTGATCTTTCTCTGCGGTCGCACATTTTACTCCGCGATCGTAGAGGTCTGTGAACTGGTCTTCTGCGATTGCAGCCTTCCTCATGTTGTCGCATAGTAGTAGGTTCTTAAGCTCTGTGATTGCAGCCCTTCTTTCGCGATCACAGAGAACAAAATAGCCCATCCATTTTAAAAGCCCTAAAACAGAAACATTACGGGATTTCTTCCATATTTTACCACTCTTCTTCCTCCGCACACTCCTTAGGCGAAATTTGAAGACCTTCATCACCATATATCCATAGGTAAGTGTGCTTAACATCATTTACTCTCACTTTCATCAACTAATCACTAGAATCTAGGCCTAAAAATCATGAAAACAAAGTAGAAATTATGGGGTTTTGGTAGAGTTAGGGTTTATGGGATTTTGGGTAATTCAACTTCAATTGGGGTTGTATTTCAAAACAAATCATATATTTGAACTCGTGGGGGTATGGGTGATAGGGTTTTGGTCCGAGCCTCGTGTTTAGACTAAGCGGGCCCGGGGTCGAATTTTGTTATTTTGGGAGAATGCATTGAAATGGGTAATTAGGATATGTAAGTGAATTATTGAATCCTTATTGATATACTTGAGTTTATTATGCCTAGATAATACCATTCCAGAGTTAAATTCTAAAGTAAAGGCGGTGTTAGAGGGTTGATTGCCATATTTTGGACCCGAGANTCTAGCATGACCGTGAGTCCCTATATTGTGAATATTCTGACTTTGTTGTAATTTCTATGCCTAATTGAGGATTTCTATACGTTGTAAAGGGCATGTGAAGGGAATTGTAATGTTTAAACATCTTTGGAGAATTGGCTCAAATTAATATATGAGATAATTACATCTTTGGAGCATTGTCTCAAATTGTAAAACGAATAATGAAGAGATATGAGATAATTACATCTTTGGAGTATTGGGTCAAATTGTAAAACAAATAATGATGAGATATAAGATAACTTTATCCTTGGAGCATTGGCTCAAGTTGTGAAACGAATGATGAAGTAATTTGAGATAATTACATCCTTTGGAGCATTGGCTCGAGTAATAGAATAAATTATAGAAATGAAAGTGAAAGAAAGAGAAAGAGATATTGAAATGTACCCTTGCCGGGTCATCGTTGTATAGTTCGCTTGCCGGGATTTAATTGTTTAATTGATGGTCCCTTGCCGGGATTTAATTGTTTAATTGATGTTCCCTTGCCGGGATTTATTTACTTAATTAATGTTCCTTTGCTGGTATTTCTATTTTTAATCTGTTTATTTCCGTACCCTTGTTTGTGATTGGTGTTTGGGTGAGGAAGAGTGTTAAAACATGATGGGTGATGCCATGCCATGTTTATATTTATTATGCATGAGGGGACTTTCCGTGCCATGTTTATATTGATTATGCACGAGGGGACATTCCGTGCCATGTTTATATTTATTATGCACGAGGGGACATTCCGTGCCATGTTTATATTTATTATGCACGAGGGGACATGCCGTCCCATATCTTTCACTGTTTAATCTATGTTGTCATTTCCCGTTATTATTTTCAGATATTTCAGACTGTTGTTTTCATTTCTGTCATTTCAGTATTTGATATTTCTTACCCCCAGCATGTTCTCCCCATAATTGTATTCTTGTTTAGTTTCTGCTATACTGTTGAACTGCACAGGTACACTTTGTTGTCGTGTCTTGGCCTCTTCACTACTTCGTAGAGGTTAGGCTCGGCACTTACTCAGTACATGGGGTTGGTTGTACTGATGCTACACCTGCACTTTTTTATGTTGTGCAGATTACACAGTCGGACCCGGAGGACATCATTAGTGGGAGTGTCTTCCAGCTTATCATAGAGACTTCAAGGTATACCCGCTGGCGTTCGTGGGCCTTGGCATCTCTTCCATCCTTTGTCTTCACTTCTGTCTTGTTTTTTTTTTCCGCTACTTTCAGAGATAGCTATGTATTCTCTTTTCAGAATTGTATTCAGCACTCTTATAGACAGTTCGTGAGTTTGTGAGTCCAGGTCTTGGGAAAATTTACGCGTTGTTGTATTATGTTGTCCTTATTTAGCTTGAAACCATATTTATTTCTGCCGTTAAATTGTGAACCGTTTAGTTTATCCTATTAAATTGATGTTAATATGCTAGTTTATCTATACATGTTGGCTTGTCTAGCGGGTTCAACTTTAGACGCCACCATGGCCCGATGGTGGGATTTCGGGGCCTGAAAAGTTGGTATCAGAGCACTAGGTTGCTTAGGTCTCACAACTCAAAGACAGCTTGGTAGAGTCTGAGGGATCGATAAGGAGACGTCTGTATTTATCCCTCAGAGGCTGCGAATTTAGGATGACTCCATATTTATTTTCTTCTCTGTCGTGCACTATAAATTCTGAGTACTGATTGAGTTTCTATTCTATTCTCTCGCAGATGGCGAGGACGCGTGCTTCCCTTGGTTCTGCCAAGCACCCTGACACTCCTGCTACATCTCTTACTCAGGGTCGAGGTCGAGGACGAGGCCATGCTAGAGGCCGAGGCTGGGGCCGGGCTCACCCTAGAGCAGCAGCCCTAGTGGAGGACCCTCAGGTCAAGTCTGACGAGGAGGTCCCAGTTCCGGCAGTCCCAGTTGGACCAGCTCAAGTCCCAGAGAGGTTCATAGCTACCCAGTGCTTCAGGACGCTCTTGTCCGTCTAGTCGGACTCATGGAGAGTGCAGAAAAGGCGGGTCTTCTTTCTATAGCACCAACCGCCTCTCAGGCTGGGGGAGGTGCCCAGACTCCTGCCGCCCGCGTACCAGAGCAGCTAGCTCCATAGTTTCAGACTTTGGCACCTGAGCCAGCCGGAGTAGCTCGGCCGAATATTGCAGCACCAGTAGCAGAGGGAGCAGCCATGTCAGCAGATGCTTTGTGGAGACTGGACATGTTCACTAAGTTATTTACTGCTACTTACACCGGTTCACCATCAGAGGACCCGCAGGATTATTTGGACAGCTTCCATGAGGTTCTTCGAAATATGGGCATAGTGGAGTAGAACGGGGTTGACTTCGCTACTTTTCGGTTATATGGCGCAGCCAAGAGTTGGTGGAGAGACTATTTCTTAGCCAGACTAGCTGGATCTACACCTTTGACTTGGACTCAGTTCTCAGAGGTATTTCTGGGGAAGTTTGTTCTCATTACTCAGAGAGAGGACCTTCAGAGGCAGTTTGAGCGTCTCTAGCAGGGATCCATGTCCGTCACTCAGCACGAGACCAGGTTTATCACTCTAGCCCGGCAAGCTCTTATGATACTTCCCACTGATCGGGAGAGGGTTCAGAGGTTTATCGAGGGATTGGCCCGGCCTATCAGACTTCAGATGGACAGAGAGTCAGGTACATATATATCGTTCCAGGATGCGGCCAATGTGGCCAGGAGGATTGAGATAATTTTGTCATAGGGAGGTGGTCAGGGGGCTGACAAGAGGCCCCGTAATTTCGGTCGTTTTAGTGGAGCCTCATCTGGGGGCAGGGATACTTCAGGCAGAGGTCATCCTCCAAGACCTTTTCAGTCAGCTCTCCAGGTTTCCCATGGTACTTCAGGTTGTCGTGGTTATTAGGCGCACTATTCCGATTAGCAGCCTTATAGTTTGCCACCAGCACCTATCGGTGCACCGCCGCTTCAGAATTTCTAGGGTGGTTATCAGGGTTGACAAGGACAGTTCCAGAGTCAGCAGTCACATCAGTAGAGGCCTTGTTATACTTGCAGTAGTTTGGGGCACATTTCTAGGTTTTGCCCCGAAGGTTCTGGTGGGTCTCAACAGCAGGGTTCTCATGCCATGGTACATGCACCAGGTGTTCCACAGCCTGCCCAACCAGCTAGAGGTGGGGGTAGAGGTGCTAGAGGTGGAGGTAGATGTCATAGAGGTGGAGCTCAAACCGCCAGAGGTGGAGGCCAGCCAGCAGCCGGCCGTCCCAGAGATGTGGTTCAGGGTGGTGGGGTCCAACCCCGATGGTATGCTCTTCCAGCCAGGTCAGAGGCTGAGTCTTCAGATGCAATCATTACAGGTACTATTCGGGTTTGTGACAGAGATGCTTCAATGCTATTTTATCCAGGGTCTACGTATTCGTATGTGTCCTCTTATTTTGCACCATACCTAGTCATACCTAGTGATCCACTGAGTATTCCTGTTTATGTATCTACACAGGTGGGTGATTCTATCGTGGTCGATCGAGTCCACCGTTCTTGTGTTGTGGTGATTGGGGGTCTTGAGACCCGTGTTGATTTGTTGCTTTTAGGTATGGTGGACTTTGATGTTATATTGGGGATGGTCTGGATATCCCCATATCATGCTATCTTGGATTGTCATGCCAAGACGGTGACCTTAGCCTTACCGGATTTGCCCTGTTTGGAGTGGAAAGGAACTCCTGGTCATTCTACCTGTAGTGTTATTTCGTATGTGCAGGCTCGGCGTATGGTTGAGAAGGGGTGTTTGGCTTATTTAGCTTATGTGCGCGATTCCAGTGTTGAGGTTCCCTCTATTGATTCGGTAACCTTGGTTCGTGAGTTTCCTAAGGTCTTCCCTTTAGACCTGCAGGGGATGCTACCCGACAGGGACATTGATTTCTGCATTGATCTGGCTGCGAGCACCCAGCCCATTTCTATTCTGCCGTATCGCATAGCCTCGCCAGAGTTAAAAGAGTTGAAGGAACAATTGTAGGATTTTCTTGGGAAGGGTTTCATTAGGCCCAACATTTCTCCTTGGGGTGCTCCAGTGTTGTTTGTGAAGAAAAAGGATGGTTCGATGAGGATGTGCATTGATTACCGGCAATTGAACAAGGTTACAATCAAGAATAAGTATCCACTGCCAAGGATTGAAGGTTTGTTAGATCAGCTTCAGGGTGCTAAGGTATTTTCAAATATATAATTGAGATCTGGCTACCATCAGTTGAGGATTAGGGCATATGATGTCCCTAAGACAGCTTTACGCACTCGGTACGGGCATTACGAGTTTTTAGTCATGTCGTTTGGGTTGAAAAATTCCCCAGCAGCATTTATGGATTTGATGAACCGGGTGTTCAGGTCTTATTGGACTCGTTCATGATAGTCTTCATTGATGATATATTGATATACTCCCGCAGTCAGGAGGAGCACGAGCAACATATGAGAGTGGTTCTTCAGACTCTCAAGGATAACCAGCTATATGTAAAATTTTCGAAGTGTGAGTTCTGGTTGGGTTCAGTTGCATTCCTGGGTCATGTCGTATCAGCAGAGGGTATTCACGTTGACTCAAAAAATATTAAGGCAGTCAAGAACTGGCCTAGACCATCGTCAACTATAGAGATTAAGAGTTTCTTGGGATTGGCAGGCTATTATCGTCGGTTTGTGGAGGGGTTCTCATCTATTGTAGCCCCGGTGACCAGGTTGACCCAGAAGGGTGCCGAGTTCAGATGGCCCGACGAGTGTGGGGTGAGCTTTCAGAGGCCTCAAGATAGCTCTGACTACGACACCGATATTGGTTTTTCCCACAGATTCAGGGCCTTACACAGTCTATTGCGATGCTTCCCGTGTTGGTCTTGGTTCAGTGTTGATGCAGGATGGCAAGGTCATTGCTTATGCTTCGAGGCAGTTGAAGATTCATGAGAAGAGCTATCCAGTGCATGATTTGGAGTAGGCAACCATTGTTCACACATTGAAGATTTGGAGGTACTATCTGTATGGCGTGGCGTGTGAGATGTTCACGGATCATAAGAGTCTTTAGTACTTGTTCAAGCAAAAGGAGTTGAATTTGAGGCAGAGGAGGTGGTAAGAGTTGTTGAAGGATTATGGTATTACCATCTTATATCACCCGGGGAAGGCCAATGTGGTGGTCGATGATTTGAGTAGGGAGTAAGCTAGTATGGGCAGTCTTGCTTTTATTCGGTTCAGTCAGAGGCTGCTTGCTTTGGATGTTCAGGCTTTGGCCAATCGATTTGTGAAGTTGGATAATTCTGAGGCTAGTCGAGTGTTGGCTTGTGCGGTCGCTCGTTCTTCATTATTGGAGCGTATCCGTTACCGGCAATTTGATGATCCCCATTTGTGTTTCCTTAGAGACATGGTGCAGCGCGGAGGCACCGAGCAAGTGACCTTAGACGATGATGGTGTTTTGAGATTGCAGGGGCGAGTTTGTGTGCCCAATGTTGATGGGATTTGAGAGTTGATTTTAGAGGAGACCCATAATACCCGGTACTCTATTCATCCGGGCGCCGCGAAGATGTATCAGGATTTGCGGCAGCATTATTGGTGGCGTAAAATGAATAAGGATATTGTAGCACATGTGGCGCGGTGCTTGAATTGTCAATAGGTTAAATATGAGCATCAGAGGCCTGGTGGTTTACTTCACAGGATTGAGCTTCCCGAGTGGAAGTGGGAGAGGATCACTATGGACTTCGTTATCGGACTTTTGCTGATCCAGAAGAAGTTCGATGCAGTTTGGGTCATTGTTGATAGGCTGACCAAGTTAGCGCATTTCATTCCTGTGGCAGTCTCCTATTCATCCGAGAGGTTAGCTGAGATTTATATCCGGGAGATTGTTCGCCTTCATGGTGTGCCGGTATCTATCATTTCGAACTGGGGCGCGCAGTTTACCTCGCATTTCGAGCAGTTCAGCGAGATTTAGTCACCTAGGTGGAGTTGAGCACAGCATTTCATCCTCAGACGGATGGATAGTCCATGCGGACTATTCAGATATTGGAGGATATGCTCCGAGCTTGTGTTATTGACTTTGGAGGATCGTGGGACCAGTTCTTGCTTTTAGCAGAGTTTGCCTACAACAAGTGCTACCAGTCGAGTATCCAGATGGCTCCTTATGAGGCTTTATATGGTAGGCGATGTCGATCTCCGGTTGGATGGTTTGAGCCGAGAGAGGCTCGATTGTTGGGAACAGATTTGGTTCAGGAGGCCTTGGACAAGGTCAGGATCATTCAGGATAGGCTTCGTACAACTCAGTCTAGGAAAAAGAGTTATGCAGATCGCAAGGTTCGAGATGTGGCTTTAATGGTTGGTGAGCGAGTATTGCTCCGAGTGTCTCCTATGAAGGACGTGATAAAATTTGGGAGGAAGGGCAAGCTTAGCCCTACGTTCATTGGTCCGTTTGAGATTCTTGATCGAGTGCGGGAGGTGGCTTATAGACTTTCATTGCCGCCTAGCTTATCAGCCGTACATCCAGTTTTTCGTGTGTCCATGCTTCGGAGGTATCACAGTGATCCAGCCCACGTGTTAGATTTCAGCACTGTCTAGTTGGACAAGGACTTATCTTATGAGGAGGAGCCGGTAGCTATTCTAGACCGGCAGGTTCGTCAGTTGAGATCCAAGAGTTTCCTTATGTTCATGTTCAGTGGAGAGGTCAGCCTCCTGAGGCATCGACCTTGGAGTCCGAGTCCGATATGCGGAGCCGTTACCCATATTTATTTCCCGACTTAGGTACTTCTTTGTTCAGTCCGTTCGAGGACGAACGATTGTTTTAGAGGTGGAGAATGTGACGACCCAAAGGGTCATCACCTATTTTATTAACCATTCCGTACTCCAGAGGCCTTGAAAACCTTATTTGTAGTTGTCTCGATTTGCGTGCGCATCCGGGCGCGTAGCCGGACAACTTAAATATGAAATTCTGTGAAAAATGCTAAGATTTTGATATTAAAATGAATAAATTTTACTCTGGTGAACATTCTAGGTAAACGGACCGAACCCGTGATTTGACGGTCCCGGAGGGTCCGTAGAAAAATATGGGACTTGGGCGTATGCCCGAAATCGAATTCCAAGGTCGCAAGCCCAAAATGAAATTTTTAGAGAAAATTGTTTTCTGAAGATAATAAAGACTTTTGAAAATGATAATTAATGTGAAAATCGTGTTGCCGGGCCCGCATTATGGTTCAGGAGCCCGGAACAGGTTGAATATATTTTAGGTGAGTTAACTGTGAAATTTGGTGTAAAACGGACTTGAAATGTCGAGTTTCTGATCAAAATCGGAATAATTAAGCCTTACAAAGTTTTGAGAAAATTCTAGGAGATTTGAGGTTTAATTCCTTATTTTTGAGCATATTTTGGTGATTTAAATGCTTGAATAAGTCCGTAGGATGATTTAGGAGTCGTGTGTGTTTTTGGTTTGTGTACCCGAGGGCTCGAGTAAGTTTCGGGTTGTTAACGGAGTGCTAAAGGTTAGAAAAATCTAGCGTTTTAAGCTGGTTGCTGGTGTCAGGTACAATGCTCTATGCGATCGCATAGGTCTTTCTGCGATCGCATAGGCTTAATCGAGGGGGGGGGGGGTAGTTTGGTTACACTATGCTATCGCATTCTATTCTCCGCGATCGCATAGTGTACCAGTGGACCTGGGTGGGGGCTAGGTGATCCTTCTCTGTAGTCGCACCTTTTACTCCCGATCACAGAGGTCTGTGGACTGGTCTTCTGCGATCGCAGCCTTCCTCCTGCGGTTGCATAGTAGTAGGTCCTTAAGCTCTGCGATCGCAGCCCTTCTTCCACGATCGCAGAGAACAAAATAGCCCAGCCATTTTAAAACCCCCAAAACAGAAACATTACGGGATTTCTTCCATATTTCACCACTCTTCTTCCTCCCCACTCTCCTTAGGCGAAATTTGAAGACCTCCATTACCATATCTCCATAGGTAAGTGTTCTTAACATCATTTTCTCTCACTTTCATCAACTAATCACTAGAATCTAGGCCTAAAAATCATGAAAACAAAGTAGAAATTAGGGGGTTTGGGTAGAGTTAGGTTTTATGGGATTTTGGGTAATTCAACCTCAATTTGGGGTCGGATTTCAAAAAAATCATATATTTGAACTCGTGGGGGTATGGGTGATCGGTTTTTGGTCCGAGCCTCGTATTTGGACCAAGCGGGCCCGAGGTCGAATTTTGTTATCTTGGGAGAATGCAGGGAAATGGGTAATTAGGCTATGTAAGTGAATTATTGAATCCTTATTTATATTTATTATGCACGAGGGGACATTCCGTGCCATGTTTATATTGATTTTTCACGAGGGGACATTCCGCGCCATGTTTATATTTATTAAGCACGAGGGGACATTCCATGGAATGTTTATATTGATTATGCACGAGGGGACATTCCGTGCCATGTTTATATTTATTATACACGAGGGGACATTCCGTGCCATGTTTTTATTGATTATTCACGAGGGGGCATTCCGTGCCATGTTTTATATTATTATTATGCACGAGGGGACATGCCGTGCCGCATCTTTCACTGTTTAATCTGTGTTGTCATTTTTTGTTATTATTTTTAGATATTTTAGACTGTTGTTTTCGTTTATATAATTTCAGTATTTGCTATCTCTTACCCATGTATGTTCTCCCCATAATTGTATTCTTGTTTAGTTTCTGCTATACTATTGAACTGCACATGTACACTTTGTTGTCGTGTTTTAGCCTCGTCACTACTTCGCCGATATTAGGCTCGGCACTTACTTACTACATGGGGTCGGTTGTACAGACCTTATGTTGCTTGATATGGTTGATTTTGAGGTTATCCTGGGCATGGATTGGCTATTTCGCTGTCATGCCATTCTTGATTGCCATGCCAAGACTGTTACTCTAGCCATGCCTGAGTTGCCGAGATTGGAGTGGAGAGGTTCCTCAGTTAATGCCACTAGTCGGGTCATTTCTTTCCTGAAGGCTCGACATATGGTCGAGAAGGGTTGTTTGGCTTATCTTGCGTATGTGCGGGACACCACCGTCGAGTATCCGACGATTGATTCGGTAACAGTAGTTTGAGAGTTTGACGATGTATTCCCTTCAGACCTTTCAGGCACGCCACTAGATCGCGACATTGGTTTCTGCATTGACTTAGCTCCGGGCACCCAACCCATATCTATTCCCCCTTATGGCATGGCTCCGAAGGAATTGAAAGAACAACTCGAGGAATTATTGGCTAAAGGATTTATCAGACCGAGCGTATCACCTTGGGGTGCCCCAGTGCTATTTGTGAAGAAGAAGGATGGGACTATGTAGATGTGTATTGGCTACCGCATGTTGAACAAGGTCACCATCAAGAATAAGTACCCGTTGCCGCGTGCTGATGATTTGTTTGACCAGTTGGAGTATGTGGCTAGGTGTCTAAATTTCCAGCAGGTTAAATATGAGCACCAGAGGCCAGGAGGCCTACTTCAGCAGATGCCTATACCTGAGTGGAAATGGGAGCACATCACTATGGACTTTGTAGTTGGGTTGCCTCGGACCTTGCAGAAGGTTGATGCAAATTGCGTCATTGTGGACAAGTTGACCAACTCGGCACATTTCATTCCAGTAGCTACCCCTTACACTTCCAAGAGGTTAGCCCAGATCAACATTTGGGAGATAGTTCGGTTGCACGGTATGCCTGTGTCCATTATATCTGATCGAGGTCCTTAGTTCACCTCGCACTTCTGGAGATGTGTAAAGAGTGAGTTAGGCACCCGGGTACAGCTCAGCAAATCATTTCACCCTGAGATCGACGGGCAGTCAGAGCAGATAGTTCAGATATTGGAGGACATGCTCAAAGCATGTGCGATTTCCTTTGGAGGGTAGTGGGACCAATTCTTGACTTTGGCTGAGTTTTCTTATAATAGTTATCAGTCCAACATTGAGATGGCTCCATTTTAGGCCTTGTATGGTCGGCGATGTCGATTTCCCATCGGGTGGTTCAAGCCTGGCGAGGCTAAGCTATATGGCACCGATCTGGTGAAGGATGCTTTGGAGAATGTGAAGTTCATTCAGGAAAGACTTTGCACAGCACAGTGCAGACAGAAGAGTTACGCGGATCAGAAAGCGTGTGATGTATCATTTATGGAGTCCGAGAAGGTTTTGTCGAAGGTCTCGCCGATGAAGGGTATTATGAGGTTTGGGCAGAAGGGCAAGCTGAGCCCGAAGTTTATAGGCCCATATGAGGTATTGAGACGAGTTGGGAAGGTTTCTTATGAGATTGCTTTACCTCCTAGTTTATCAGGGGTTCATCCGGTCTTTCATGTGTCCATGCTCTGGAGGTATCACGCCGACTTCTATCACGTGGTAGATTTAAGTGCCATTCATTTAGATGAGAGGTTGGGTTATGAGGAGGAGCCAATTGCTATCATTGACATGCAAGATCACCAGTTGAGGTCCAACAGGGTTTCCGCCGTAAAGGTCTAGTGGAGGGGCCAACCAGTCGAGGAGGCGATTTGGTAGTCTAAGGAGGACATGCAGAGCATATATCCACACTTATTCAGCACTCCAGGTATGATTCTAGACCCATTCAGGGATGATGTTTTGTTTAAGAGGTGGAGAATGTAATGACCCGACTAGTCATTTTGTATTCTAGGACCCCATGCCCCTAAATGAGACTCCCCATAGCTTATGCAATGCAATGCAGGGGAAAGTCTCAGGTCTCGGCCCGCAATCCCAATGTAAATATGCAATGCAATGCAGGGGAAAGTCTCAGGTCTCGGCCCGCAATCCCAATGTAAATATGCAATGCAATGCAGGGGAAAGTCTCAGGTCTCAGCCCGCAATCCCGATGTAAATATGCAATGCAATGCAAGGGAAAGCCTCAAGTCTCAGCCCGCAGTCCCAATGTAGATATGAAATGCAACACACAGAGAGAAAACAACCAGTAAACAACGAACACATTGCACAAACCACAACGAGCACCACAGCAAAAAGAAGACAAATGCAAGGTACGTCGATAAGTTCAACACGAGAACTTCAATCAAAATAGTGGCAAAACTCACTAAAAAGCGGAAGTCACTTAAGGGAGAAACCAAATATCAATGAAGCAATGTAATGAGAAGAAAACCTTACAATTATAGAAACAATTCACAATACTCAAGTCAGTAAATAGAGAACCAATCATCCCGGCAATGGAAACAACTATAACCAATCTCGCCTAACAGTTTCTTTCACGGACTAAACTCAGCTTAAGCAAATATTCAATATTAAGAGGCACCAAAGAAACACCGCCAATATGGGTGATGGCCAACTATACCTAAGTAACATTTAAGGTGAATCATGTAAATCATCATGTACGACTCACGGGCATGCTTGACACCAGACTATAGATATTCCAATCCCTGTTAAACAATTATACGACTAGATGATACTAATTCTAATCAATTAGGCAGTTTGTGAAGAAACATTAGCATAGTGGTAGAAGAGGGAAAATATTCATCTAAGTCAAATTAAGATCAAATAATAAACAAAGAGGAATCGAAGTCAAGGAAATCTAATTCAAACAGAGGAAGATGAAGCTAGTAATCAGAAACTCAACCATAACAATTACCACTTCATACGCCAGAGATATAGGGACCTAAGAATCCTAAAAGGCCAACCTATTTGCAAATAAGCCCGAGTACGCACTCGTCACCTTGCATACACGGGCTACAATCAACATAGAAGACTCAAATCCTAAGGGGTAGTTCCCTCACACAAGGTTAGGCAAGATACTTACCTCAAAGACGACAACCGGTACTCGAACATGGACTTCTCGGGCGGGAAGACCTCCGGACGGCTCAAATCAACTAAAAAAACTTCAAAATGCACCTAAAACATACAAGGCACTATTCAAAACGATAAAGTTTCAATCTTTACTAAGTTATAAAAATCGACCCACAAAGTCGACCCCCGGGCCCGCACCTCGGAACTCGACAAATTTTACCAATTCCGATAACCCATTCCTATAAGAGTTCATTCATACTAAATTTATCCAAATCCGATGACAATTGGTCATTCAAATCATGAATTTTCAATTTAGAAATTTTCTTTCAAAAACCCAAGTTCCTTCAACCCAAAACACAAATTAAATGATGAAAACAAGAACTAATTTATGAAATATAATTAATTGTGGTAGAAGAAAACTTACCCATTCGATTAACTTGAAAATCCCCAAAAATCGCTCTCCAAACCGAAGGCCAAAGTTCAAAATATGAAGAAAATGGATAACCCCCGTTTATATGAATCTGCCAGGACTTCCGCACCTACGACTAACTTAACTGCACCTGCAAGATCGGAGGTGCGAAACTCTAACCGCACATGCGCTCTAGTCCGCACCTGCGAAGGTTGACCAGTCCACCCCAGCTCGTACCTGCGCACTATTTTCGCACCTGCGGTTTCCCCATCTGCTGGTGCGGCAACATCAGAACAGCAGCACCAGTTGCCTTTTCCAAACTTTAAACTTCCCATTAACCATCTTAAATCATCCCGAGCCTCTCAGGACCTTAACCAATTACACCAATAGGTCATATATCATCACACGAACTCATTCGGACCCTCGGAACACCCAAAAAAAATGCCCGAATCACTGAATCAAACCAAAAATCAAACTTATAACTTTCAAACTTCAAATATCCAAACTCGTGTCGAAACCTATCAAATCAACCCAGAACGACGTGCAAATTTGCAGACAAGTCCCAAATGAAACAAAGGTCCTACAACCACTCCTGGAAATCCATCCCGAGCCCGATATTAAAATTGCACCTATCGGCCGGAATCGCCAAAATTATAACTTCCGCCAAATGACCTCAAATTACTCTACGGACCTCAAAATCCGGTTCCGGATGCACGCCTAAGTCCAAAATCATCATACGAAGCTATTGGCGTTAACCAAAACTCATTCCGAGGTGGTTTACCAAAAATTCAACCCTACAGTCAAGTCCCTTCAGTTAAGCTTCAAAATTTGGAAATTCTCCCCTAATTCGGCTCCAGATTATCCGGTAACTGAAACTAACCACGCACACAGGTCGATATACAAAATGTGAAGCTGATTATGACCTTATACCACTGGACAGAGCTTAAAATCTCAAAATCACCAGTCGGGTCGTCACACGAGATCCGAAGATTCCAGTAGGTTCGTATGATGTTTTCGGACTTGGGCGTGTGTTCGGAACGGGTTTTGGATGACCCGGGAGAGTTTCAGCGCCAAATTGTGAAGTAAGAATGTCTTTAAGTTCAAATTGAGGTTTAGAACGTGTTTTTGTGTTATCAAAGTCCGAACGGAATTCCGAAACTAGGAATAGTTCCGTTATGCCATTTATGACTTTCTCGCAAAAATTTAGTGTCATTCCGAGTAGTATAGGTTTTCGGCATGTTGAAAGTGAACTCAGAAACTTGAAGCCCTGAAGTTTGATCCAATAGGTTTTGAGGTTTCATTTTTATGATTTAGGACTTGTTGATATATTTGGACGGGCTCCCGGGTTGGCCCATATGCCATTTGGGCATCGAGCGAGGCAATAACTAGCCTAAAATGATTGTTGGTACACCAGTTCTGGCGCAACCGCACCTACGGAGGTTCAGTCACAGGTGCGAGACCGCTTCAACGGTCCTAGCCTCGCAGGTGCGACTCCTGAGGGAGTTGCCAATTTCGGTAGGTGCGGACCTCTTTCCGTAGAAGCGGAGCTGCAGGTGCGGACTTTGCTCCGCAGGTGCGAAATCAAGCCACTTTCCCCTCTTCCGTAGGTGCGAGAATTTCCTCGCAAATGTGAGACCGCAGGTGCGGTCCTCGAGCCGCAAGTGTGAAAAGCCTAAAGGCAGTGCACTTCCTTTTAAACATGGACTTAGCCATTTTTGACAGCTTTTCTTCATTCTTGGGCAATTTTGAGGGCATGCAAGACGGGTATTCGACCTAGCTACTGAGAGGTAAGTAATTTCTACTATGAATTTAGTTTATTACTTGAATTGTTAGGTAGATTAACACCACAATTAGTAGAAAACATGGGTTAGAGTAAAAACCTAGGTTCTTGACAAAAATTTGGAATGACCAAGAAATTTGTTGAGGAATCAAACAAAAACTATATAATATTGATTATTAGGCCATGGGTGATGTTTTCGTCCAAACATTTCCGGAATCCGAGCATGTGGGCCCGGGGGTGTATTTTGAGATTTTGCACTTTAGGTTGAAACAATTATTTAAATGGGGAAATTTCATACTTTTGAGTATAGATTGATTTATTTATGCAATATTTGACTAGTTTCGAGTCCTTGGACGATGAATTTGGAGTTTCGGGTGCATTCTTGACCCGAGAAGTAGACTTGACGCGAGGTAAGTCTCCTTTCTAACCTTGTAAGAGGGAATTTTCCCCATAGGCCCACACCATGGCATGTGAATTCCGTAAAATTGAGTTATATGCTTTGTAACTTCATCGTATGCAACTTTGTTTTTAAGAAAACCAAGAATTTTATGATTTAAAATAATTTTTATTTGAAAAGAATTAAAAGAAAGATATTGTATTTGCATGCGACTGCTTCGCAATTTATATCCTATGCGAGCGGAGTGATTCTTTCCCCTACTCTCATGGGAGCGGGCCGTACACCACGGCGGGTATTGATAGATGCATCTATGGTATGCGCCGTTCGACCCTTTGGCAGTGCACAATTGTTATTATTATGTTGGCCCAGGCCGGATGTCCTTATTCCACTATGCGGATGCTAATTGCTAGATATTGTTTATGACTGTTGACCTTTGAATTATCCTGGACGATCGCACTGAAATCTTGTAAATTGATGCTTCATTTCATATTCAGATTTTACTACGGTTCAATATCTATTATTCTTACTATCCATGCTTACTTGTTGTCCTCTTTTAAATTATCACTTAAATACTCTGTTTGGACCCTAGTAAGTGTCAAGTCGACCTCTCGTCACTACTTCTTCGAGATTAGGCGGGATACTTAATGGGTACATATTGTTTATGTACTCATGCTACGCTCTGTGCTTAATTGTACAGGTTTTCGAGGCAGGTGCATCTGGATTCAAGTCCGGAGCTCATTCCTGAGTTTTTACTGGTTGAGGCTTCACGGTGAGCTGCGCTTCTTGGCGATTTCCACCAGCACTCCGGAGCTATCCTTTTGTTATTTCTTTCTATACTTACTCGGACAGTAGGACAGACTTTCATTCTTTTTATGTCATTCTGCTAGATGCCTGTAGACTTGTGACACTAGTTCCTGGCACACACACGCTAGTAGACTTTATTTTTTGATGTAATCGTAAATTATGACTTCATGATTATTTATTTTACGTAAAATTTGCCTAAGTTATCTATTTCTACTTAAATGTCTCAACTAAATTAAGGAAGCGTTGAAAAATATTTTTGGTACACTACCTTAAATCACTAGTAAATAAAGGTTGGCTTGCCTGGTGGCGGTGTTGGGCGCCATCGCGACCTAGGTTAGGATTTGGGTCGTGACAGTTGCATTTTGGTAATTTTTTTTTTAGTTCAAAACCATGCCTCTTTTAATACCAAACAAACCCATTTAACTTCCCTATGTAGCATTTACTCTTACTATACATTAACAAACCAAACTATAGATTTCTTTTGAATTTATTGACTTTGTTTTGTAAAACGTGTGCTCTTATAAATTTCATTGTTAAGTACTTCATTTGTTACTTGCTTGAGGACCAGACTAATAAAAATAGCAACTAGTTCATAAGTGATACTTGACAACATTAAAAATAGTTCAAACTAATAACTAAAATACTCACATTAAGTTACCAAACCCCTACAACTCTACCTTCAACATTCAACTTATTGATGTTAGTTGCATTTTGATAAATTTTTCTTTTTGAGTTGAAAACCGTGCACTCCTCTTTTGATACCAAACCAAAACATTTAAATTCCCTATATAGCATTTACTCTTACAAATTAATAACATATCAACCCATTTAACTTCTCAATGCATCATTTACTCTTCCATTTCGGTCTTAATAAATGACAACTAAAAAAAATTATTGTAAAGAAGACCAATATGAAGATTGAAATTTCATAACATAATAATTTAAGAGAAAAAAATACAACAACCATAACTAAATCAACATGCATGAAAATAAACGATAATCAACCAACGTAAATTTGACGACAAAACCTCGCCTGATAAAAGTTTCCAACACAAAAAGTCTCCAGCCTACCTTGAACCTTCATTGATCAGCAACACTCATATTTACAAACCTCGCATCAGTAAACAGTTAAAGAAAAATTCTCAAAAAAAAAAAACTTAACAGTCAAGGGAGCCCCTGGCTCAGAACAAGATAAACACAAGATGGAATCTCCCGGGATACCGTCCCGTAGTTCCAAATGAATATGCAGTGCAGGGGGATCTCCTGAAATACGTCTGTAGTCCCAAAGTAAATATGCAGTACATGGGGATCTCCCGGAATACGTCCGTAGTCCAAAAATAAATATGCAGTACATGGGGATCTGCCGGAATACGTGCGTAGTCCAAAAATAAATATGTAGTACAGGGGGATCTCCCGGAATACGTCCGTAGTCGCAATTTAAATATACGATGCAAGATAAAATGACAGATAAGGCATCGAATTTCTAAATTTCATACTAATCACAGATAAGGAAAGTACGAATTTAACTTAACATGGCGCACAAAGAGTTATATAAGAAATTAAACACGTAAGCATGTTTTTCTAAACTAAGCTAAACAATTTAACATATTAGTGCAATTTAATAGAAGAAGAGTGATTTATGTTTTAGGAAGGAAAAATGGGATTTTTGCAATAACAGCCCGTGTACGTACTCGTCACCCCGAGTACACGGCACCAACACAACAAATTATCAAAAATCCTAAAGGGGAGTTCCCCAAGACAAGGTTAGGCAAGCCACTTACCTCAACCGCTCATATCAACTTAAAATCACACTCTTGCCATGAGTATCCAACTCCGAATGGCCCGAATCTATTCCAATAAATTGCATACTATAAATATAACCTTAAGTAACTAATTTAACTAATCAATTCAAAGCTAAAACGCGAAATTAGAAAAATCGTCCCAATTTACAAATAGGGTAAAATCCCCCGGGCACACGCCTCGAAATAGGGTAAAATTTACAAATTATGAACACCCGTTCACTCAAGAGCACACTCGAACAAAAATCATTGAAATCCAACGTCAAAATCTCACTAAATTTTCGGTTTTTCAATTGGGGAGCCTTTTCCCCCATTTCCAAGCTTTTACCCTCAAATTCCTTAATTAGAAGAGGAAAACAACAATAGATTATTGTATTATGATCAAAATAGAGTTAGAATTCGTTACCCAATGATTCTCCTTCAAAAACCCTCGAGAAATCGTCTCCCATCGAGCTCCAAATTGATTTTTGTGTTATGAAATATCAAACCCTCGAATTCCTATTTCTGCCCAGCGATTTCCACATCTTCGGTTCATGGGGCCGCACCTGCGATCTCGCACCCACGTAAAAAGAATCGCAGGTGCGAAAACAACTTAACCGGGATGGGGCCGCATCTGCCGTTCCCCAGCTGCATTTGCGCTCCCTCATGCCTTGGCCTATGTTCATGTAACAATCTGGCCGGTCGTTCCGTGAGATTTAACCTGTTTCCCCTATTTTTGCAGTTGTTATTTATCGCTATCCTATTTTTGATGTGTTGGGTCAGTTGGTTAGGGTCCAGAATGGTTATGGTGAGAGTTTAGGCATTTCGCCTTTTAAAGCAGCCTAATAGTTGATAAAGTCAACTGGGAGTTGACCTATTGGTAAACGACCTCAGAATGCGGATTTTATGGCTCGGATAGCTTCGTTAGCTTATTTGGGACTTAAGAGTGTGTTCAGAATAATTTGTGATGTCCGGTGTAGAATTAGGCTTGAATTAGCGAAAGTTGGTTTTTGGTGATTTTCTGTCGGCAGTGGAAAATAGGCTATAGGAGTCGGAATGGAATTCCGGAAGTTGGAACAGGTTCATAATGTCATATTGGATATGTCTGCAAAATTTCAGGTCAAGCAAAGGTGTTTTGGTTGGTTTCGGCGTAGTTGGCGAAATTTCGGCGTAGTTTAATTTGATGTAATTTTGGTGTTTTCATGTTGTTTTTTTGTGTTTCGAAGGCTCGACTAAGTTGGAATAATGCTACGGGGTGTGTTGGTATGTTTGGTTGGGGCCCCGAGGGGCTAGGGATTGGTTTTGGGTGGTTAACGGGATGTTTGGAGTGACTTTGGTAAATCTGCAGGTTGATGTTGCTGGTGTTTTCGCACCTGCAGAAATGGAGCCGTAGGTGCGGTTCCGCAGGAGCGGACTGGGCTCCGCAGGTGCGAGATTTGGTTGAGTAGGGAGTGGTCCACAGGTGCGAGGAATTTGTTGCACCTGTGATGTCGCAGGTGCGGAAGGAGTATCGCAGGTGCGGAAGGAGAATCGCACCTGAAGCCGCAGGTGTGGCTATTGGTCCGCAGGAGCGGAAATGACTGGCATATAACAGTATATAAAGGCCTCCGTGAAAATTCTCTTATTTTTAACCAGTTTGCATGCGGGAGGGGTCCTTTGAAGGTGATTTGGAGAGGGAAACTCAAGATTCTTCAGCAAAGGTAAGTTCTTTGGTTGCTAACATCGCTCCTCTGGTATTTTGTTCGGATTAGGCTTGAAAATTTAAGGATTTGAGTAGGAAAGGGTTGGGAAGAATGGGGTGGAGAATTGGAAATTCTTTCGAGGTTTTGGGTAGGCAATTGTGATCCAATTTTGATGATTTTGGTATGAGTAGAATTGTGGGAGGACGAGGTTTCTAGTCATTTAAAAATTATCGAATTCCGAGGGGTGGGCCCGGAGCTCGTGTTTTGCCGAATTTCGAGATTTTTCTGTAATTTGATAGTTTTTGATTGGGTTGTGTTCCTTGGTTATATATTGATGATGTTAAACTGGTTTCGGCTAGATTCAGAGAAATCAAGAGCCAATTAGAGGGGCAAGAGCATTGTGAACTAGTGTCGCGGCCCGGTAGAGGTAAGTAATGGTTATAAATCTTGTCCTGAGTGTATGGAACCCCTGACTACATATTTATCACTGATTTTTGAAAGGTGCACATGTCAGATGACGAGTATGTGGTGCGTACTGACTTTTTGATTGGACTAGGTCCTCGCTGCGACAACTAATGAGTTGCATATATACTCAAAACCTTGTGTTAAATTATGTTCTAAAGAATTGTGAAATATTCGGGCTGTAAGCCATGTTTGGGGTCTAGTGCTGATCTGTTTTAACCCCTTTGGGGCTATTTTACTGATAGTCTCACTACTTCGAGACTATGATTTTACTCTCAGTCTTTCTTGTGAAATTGTTAACACTTCTATTTGATGATATTGCGATTTCTTGAAATGAAATACTATTTGGGTCGAGAACCCCATTTTATTTATGGCCCGAGTGGCATGTTGAGATTGTCTGACTGAGTGAGGCCGAGGGCCAATATTGTGAGGATATTTATGATATGAGACAGGCCGGGAGCCTGAGAGTGATTGATGCCATGATTTGGCTTGTTTATTAGCGCTTGGGCTGAAGGAGCCCCTCCAAAGTCGGTGTCTGTACACACCCCCAGTGAGCGTAAGTACATACCGAGTGCCGAGTGCCAAATGCGGAGTGTCGAGTGCCGAGTGATGAGCGATCGGGATGCATGAGTGACTATGAGGTGCTGAGGGACTGATTCTTAGTGACTGTGAGGCATGCCCGAGGGGCTGATTATGATTCATGTTTTTCCCAAGGGGCTGCTTATGACTTTACCACTTTCACGCTGAGCTTATGAAATATATTTTTGCGCAAGGGGCCTATATATGATTCATTTCATTTTTATACTAAACCTTTCGGTTGAAGTTATTGAAAAATATACATTCTTAAAGGGTTTTTCTGAAGTTGGTTTTAAGGCATGAAGATTTCATATATCTATGTTAAACCGTTGGAGAGAAGGTTGTGCCTCTTGTGATTTGATGGTGTTGATTTTATGTGTTTCTTGCCGCTCAGACTTGATTTATTTTCATTACTACTGAGTTGGTGTACTCACATTACTCCCTGCACCTCTGTGTGCAGATTCACGTGCAGACATCGAGCTTTAGCCAGTTATTCCATGCGGAGTCAGATTTGCGGGACTTAGAGGTAGTTGTTCAGCATCCGCAGCATCTCTGTTTTTCCCTCCCTGTTGTATCTAGCTTTCATTTAGAGGTTTTGTATTATTACAGTATATTTGAATTATACTTCTAGATGCTCATGACACGCCGACTCTGGGTTTTGGGGTTGGAAGTATTGTTTAATGTTGACCTACTTTATTCAGTAATTTCTGCATACTTATGAAATGCTCGGATTTTGCAAATCGGATTTTAAAAGAAATTGTGACATGTGATTATTGGCTAGCCTAATCCACGAGAGGTGCCATCGTGGCCGGTTTAGGATTTGGGGTCGTGAAAGTTTGGTATTAGATCCCTAGGTTACATAGGACTCAACGGTCATGAGCATGTTTATTAGAGTCTTGCGGAACGGTACGAAGACGTCTGTACTTATCTTCCAGAGGCTGCCGAACTCTTAGGAAACAATTCTATCTTTCTTGAACTCTTTCGTGCTGATCTATTGATTCTTGAAATCTGAACTTACATTGTTTAATCTTCTCGCAGATGGTGAGGACACGCCGTACCGATCAGAGTGACCAGTCACCGGCCAGACCAGCGAGAGGTCGAGGCCGCAGTCGAGGCCGTAGTAGAGGTAGGAGCTAGCCCGCACAGCAGCCGGGGTAGTACCTCAGGATCCCCCCTATCTAACATGATCATGTTCCCGCCGATGGTGTCACATCGGGAAAGGCTCAGGCAGCAACAATGCCTATGGTTATTCCGGGTCTTCAGGAGGCCCTGTCCCATATATTGACAGTATGCAGCAGTTTGGCTCAGGCAGTCACCATGTCTTCTTCTGCCACTACAGCTTAGGCCGGGGGAGGCAATCAAACTCCAGCTGCCCGGGCACCTGAGCAGGCTGCACAAGGTATTCCGGCACCGGGAGCAGCCCCTGCTCAGTCAGTTGCTCCGGTCCAGGATTATGTGGTCCCTGCTATGCCTGAGGACGAGCAGCGCAGGTTGGAGAGATTCAGCAGACTTCATCCTCCGACTTTCAGCGGTACAAGGGGCGAGGACGCCCAATGATTTCTAGGTAGGTGCCAGAGGATACTGCATACCGCGGGTATCTTGGAGACCAGTGGGGTCTCAATTGCTACATTTCAATTTGCGGGCGCTGCCTTTACATGGTGGGAGTCGCTCAAGAGGCGGAGACCGGTTGGTTCAACACCTCATGAGGTTCTCCGAGTTGGCTAGGTATTCTTCTGAGATTGTCCCTACTGATAGGGAGAGGGTGAGGAAGTTTGTGGATGGTCTTTCTTATGAGCTTCAGTTGCTTATGACTCGGGAGAGAGTATCGGGTGCTTCATTTGAGCAGGTTGTTGACATAGCTCGAGATATCGAGTCCTTTCGCCGCCAGGAGTAGGAGGAGAGGGAGGCCAAGAGTCCTCGTGGTTCGGGCAGTGTTCCCGCCGTTCCGGGGGATCTTCTCAGCAGAGAGACCAGCCCTCGACTTCAGCTCCAGTCACTTCACCACCTGCCCAGGCAGCCAAGGGCGGTGGTCAGTCAGCCAGAGGTCGCCCTAGAGGGGGAGGTCGAGCTGGGGGAGGTCAGGCTCGCATGTATGCATTTCCAGCCAGACAGGATGCTATGACCTCAGATGCCGTGATTGCAGGTATTGTTTCCGTCTGTTTCCGTGATGCCTTGGCTTTATTTGACCCTGGTTCTACATATTCCTATGTTTCTTCATATTTTGCTGGTTTTCTGGATGTGCCCTGTGAGTCTCTAGTCACCTCTGTTCATGTGTCGACTCCGGTGGGCGATACTTTTATCGTGGACCGTGTGTATCGGTCGTGCATTATATCTATTGGGGGCCTGGAGACCCGAGTGGACCTACTGTTAATGAGCATGGTCGATTTTGACGTGATATTGGGCATGTATTGGTTATCTCCGTGCCATGATGTTCTTGATTGTCACACTAAGACCGTGACCTTAGCTATGCCTGGGTGTCCGATGGTTGAGTAGAGAGGTTCTTCCGAGTATATGACTAGAGGGATGATTTCTCACATGAAGGCTCAGCGTATGGTTGAGAAAGGGTGTTTATCTTATTTGGCCTTTGTGAGGGATTTCGGCGGTGAGACTCCCGCTATTGACTCATTTCCTTTGGTCCGTGACTTTTCTGATGTGTTTCCTGCAGACCTGCCAGGCATGTCACCTGACAGTGATATTGATTTTGGTATTGACCTGGTGCCAGGCACTCAGCCTATTTCCATTCCACCATATCGTATGGCACCAGCAGATCTGAAGGAATTGAAGGAGCAGCTTCAGGAGCTCCTAGATAAGGGGTTCATTCGGCCTAGTGTTTCAGCTTGGGGTGCACCGGTGTTGTTCGTAAAGAAGAAGGATGGGTCCATGCGTATGTGTATTGACTATCGGTAGTTTAATAGGGTTACGGTGAAGAACCGGTATACCTTGCCACGCATTGATGATTTGTTTGACCAGTTTCAGGGAGCCAGAGTGTTTTCCAAGATTGATTTGGGATCTGGGTATCATTAGTTTAGGATTCTGGATTATGATATTCCGAAGACTGCTTTCAGGCAGATATGGTCATTATGAGTTCTTGGTTATGTCATTTGGGCTGACCAATGCCCCAGCCGCATTCATGCAATTGATGAACAACGTGTTTCAGCCTTATCTTGATTCCTTCGTCATTGTGTTCAGTGATGACATCCTGGTTTATTCTCGTAGCTAGGAAGAGCATGCTCAGCATTTGAGAGTTGTGTTACAGAGGTTGAGGGAGGAGAGGCTTTATGCGAAATTCTCCAACTATGAGTTTTGGCTTGGTTCAGTAGCTTTCTTGGGGCATGGGTGATGTGCCGAAGAATTTTGGCACATTTAATACCAAATTGCTTAGATTATAGCTTGTTTCAAGAGCATTTACCTTTTATACTTATAGAATTTTGATGTTATGCAGTGCATGAGGCTTAAGCACTCGAGAACATGGAAAAGAGATCAAAGGAGATAAAAAGTGAGGAAATTAACACTATGCGATCGCATATTTGACAAGAGGACGTCGCATAACTAACATGTGAATCACACAATGCACCAGGGGATCCCAGACCTCAACAGAAAGATAGGCCAAATTCAAGAGCAAAAATGCGGTAGATTATGCGACCGCATAACTCACATGCTAGCCGCAGAATCCCTGGTACCTGATGCTGCCTCAAGAATGCGATGCAAATCTGCGGTCTCATATCAACAATGCGAACCGCAGATCAACAATGCGGTGACTATCTAGAAACTAGGGTTAGAGACGCGAACGCATAGTTGACCTGAAGAGGTATTTTTGTCCGTTTTTTGCCCCAATTTTTAGCCCACTATAAATAGATTTATTAGGGTTTGTGGGTCATTCTTGTCTAGCCTTGGAGGGACATTACCCTATTAAATATTCTCCTCCTTGTTGGAAGCACTAGAGGAAGAAATCCTTGGTTTTGTAAGCATTCATGACACTTATTATTCTTAGCTTTTTGTCATTTATTATGTGTACCTAGCCTCAAATACTAAGGTTGTTGACCCTAAATGGGTGTTATGTAATTGGATATTTGCCATTTAACATATGCATAATGGGTTGTTGATATTTATTTACTCTTCATTTCATATTTATTGTTAGTGGTTGCAAACATTAACTTATGCCATAAATTCTTTCTTAGCTTGGAAAAGTGGGTTAGACTTGGTAAGAGTAAATATCAATGACTCAAGGCTTTAAACCTTGTTCAATAGAATCACTTAGGAATGAGTTGGTTTTATTTGGAAATAAGTGATTTGGTTTTATTTCAACTCTTTTATATTTGGAAAATTTAAAAAGAGGAGATTCTACCCTATTATTGGAAAATATTGGGTAGACATTTAGAAATTATTGCATATCAAGAACTTCCTATTAGAAATATATCATATTAATACTCATTTGCATTACACTTCATAAAAGGGTACACAACCTTGGTCTACTTAATCATATTAATTACGAATTTAATTAACTCTCATTGACACTACATTTACTAGATTATTACACGACAAACCCCCATATTCCCGTTCACTAATGGAATGGAATTATGATTTGTGTTAAGAATCACAATATCAAAGAATTATTTTCACACCTATTACTTGTGGGATTTGACCCCAACCTTGTTGGATTATTATATTTGACTTCGACCGCTTTACACTATTTTAAAGTGTAATTTGAGCGTATCAAATTTTGGCGCCGTTGCCAGGGATTACGGTTTTGAAATTACTAGTTACTGTGTACTTCACTTTATATTTGTTCTATTCCACCACAAGTTGCTTGTCTTGTATTGGTGTCCCAGGTCACAATGGCTGAGCTGTATGGAGAAGAGGAAAATCATTTCGCCGATATTGAGGAATACATCGACGACTCCAATGCCATCCTTCCACCGACAGTTGGTGCATCGACATTTAAAGTATACCATGGAATGATACTGATGCTTAAGGAAGAAGGATTATTTCACTACTCAACTGATGATGATCTTACGCAACACCTAAGGAATTTCTTGGGTGTGTGCGCCATGCACAAACAGACCAACGTGTCGGATGACGCTTTGAGGTTGCGGGTGTTCAAGTATTCCTTAGAGGGAGAGGCGAGGAAGTGGATCCTAAATTTACCCCCTCACACCATCACTACATGGCCTGAGCTTGTCCGAGCCTTTTGTTCAAAGTGGTTCCCGGATAGCAAGAAATCTGAGCTTAGAGACAAAATATTTTTCTTCAAGCAAATGTCGGGGGAGCACTTACATGAAGTGTGGGACCGTTTCAAGTTTTATCTTGTGAGATCACCGAAGCATGGGTTCCCGTAAAACATTTTGATGGAGATATTTTACATGGGTATAGAATCTCTCTCTCAGTCAATTGCAAAGAATGTCGCAGATGGGTCTTTCATGGACAAGTCATTTGCTACGATTACTCAAATTTTAGACAAGATGGCTAAGCACAATAAAGCATGGCATTCGGAAGATACGAGTGGGGAAATTTCTTATGGCACTCCTTCTCTTGCAAACATGATCAAGGAGAATCAAGAAAGAGACCAAGTGATTGTAGGTCTTGCCACTAATGTTGATGTACTGACAAATATGCTCATGGAAAATCAAACGAAGAAAGTGCATATGGTGGAAGACATGAAATCAATGGGTAATCAAGAGTGGGAAGAAGCAAATTATGTTCAAAACTCTCAAGGTGGTTACCGCCAACAAAACAATTGGAAGCCAAACCCGCAAGGGCAAGGCCAACAAAATTGGCACAATGATCAAGGTGGCCAAGGATCATGGAAAAACAACAACAATTATCCCAATAGAAGCTCCAACCCTTATATACCACCGCGAGGGTAGTATCCAAACTCTTCACAATATAAGGAGGGGTCGTCAAGTGAACAAAAAATGGAAGGGATGCTAGAGGGGATTCTGCAAAATCAAGAGAAAAGCGATGCAACAGTGAGAAATATGTCCGAGATGGTGGGTTCACATACCGCCTCGATTCAAAAACTTGAATTGCAAATGAGATATCTATCAAGAGAGCAAACTCCCAAGCAGTCACACTTCCAAGTGATACGGTGGTCAACCCAAAAAGTGGCCCAGGGGGGGTCGACATCTCATTGCATGGCCATCACAACAAGAAGTGGTAAGGTGATTCAAGACGAAAGTGAGTAAGTGATTGATGTCGAGAACAGTGATCAAGGAGAGGAAGCACAGAGTGAGTTGCCGGTAGTAGTGGAAGTTGAGGAAACCCCCCTAGAGGATGAGGTTCAAGGAGAAAGAAAAGGAAAGGTTGTGGAAAAAGCGATGGAGACCTCAAAAGCTCCTCCACCAATTCCTAGGACCCACCTTCCATTCCCTCAAAGGCTTCCACAAAGAGTGGATGACGGGAAGTTTGAAAAATTCTATGACATCTTGAAGCAATTGTCGGTGAACATTCCATTATTGGAAGCTTTCCAAGAAATGCCGGGGTTCGCCAAGTACTTGAAGGAGCTGATGACAAAGAAGATAATGACAAAGAATGAGGTGGTTAATTTGACTCACAGGGTTAGTTCAATACTTTCTAAATGAACCGTGGAGAAGAAGGGAGACCCGGGAGCTTTTACTATCCCATGCACCATTGGATTGAGAAATTTGCTAGAGCACTTTGTGACAACGGCGCTAGTATAAATTTGATGTCTCTTGCTATTTACAAGAAAGCGGGACTAGGATTGCCAAGACCAACTAGCATGCGTTTGCAAATGGCCGATCGAACCATAAAGAAACCCTTGGGCATTGTTGATGATGTTCTAGTGAAGGTGGGGAAGTTTCTTCTCCCGGGCGACTTTGTCATATTGTAATGTGCAGTGGATAAAGAGATTCCTATCATTTTACGAAGACCTTTCTTCGCAACTGGAAAAGTGTTAATGGATTCGAAAAGACATGAAATCAAATTTCGAGTGAAATGAAGAAGTTAAATTCCAAGTAAGCAAGGGGTTGAAATTGCCAAGCGCATATGAGGGGATCTCAGTGATTGATGTTGTTGATGAGGTGGAAGATGCTGTTGTGATGAAAATGTAAGAAGAGGGCATCGGCGAGGCATTGGCGTAAATTTTGGTAAATTTTGATGATGAAAACATTGAGGGTTATGCGGAGATAGTCAATGCATTGGAAGGGTGTGGGTCTTATACATATGTACCAAAGAATCTTTCCCTCGACCTAGGGAATCGAATGACACTGCCCGCAAAGACTTCAATCATGGAGCCACTACAACTTAAGCTCAAACCACTCCCATCGCACTTGAGGTATAAATTTCTTTGCTCTAATGATACTTTACCCATAATCGTGTCTTCTTTGTTAAATGAGGTGCATGTTGATGCATTGTTAAAGTTCTTGCGGGAGCACCTAAAAGAGATTGGATGGAAAATAGTGCACATCCAAGGAATTCCCTCCGGAATATGTGAACACAAAATGCAACTCGAAGAATGGATCAAACCAAGCGTAGAGCATCAAAGAAGATTAAATCCCTCTATGCAATAGGTAGTCAAGAAGGAGATAATCAAATGGTTGGATGTGGGGGTTGTCTACCCCATTGCGGATAGTCCGTGGGTCAGTCCAGTGCAATGTGTGCCTAAGAAAGGAGGCATGACGGTTATCCACAACGAAAAGTATGAACTTATCCCTACGCGGACGGTCACCGGATGGAGAGTGTGCATGGACTACCGGAAGCTTAACAATGCTACTTGCAAGGATCATTTCCCTATGCCTTTTATTGATCAAATGCTTGATCATCTAGCGAGAAGATCCTTCTATTGCTTCCTTGATGGATATTCCGGCTACAACCAAATCAACATAGCTTTGGAAGATCAAGATAAAACAACCTTCGCTTGCCCGTACGACACCTTTGCTTTTAGTCGGATGCCTTTTGGGTTGTGCAATACCCCGGCCACATTTCAAAGATGTATGATGTCCATATTCTCCGATTTGGTGGAGGATTTTTTGGAAGTCTTCATGGATGATTTCTCGGTGGTTGGTGATTCTTTTGAGCATTGCCTTGACAACCTCTGGCAAGTGCTAACACGGTGTGAAGAAACCAATCTTGTGCTCAATTGGGAAAAATGTCACTTCATGGTCGATGAAGGGATTGTGTTGGGGCACAAAAATTTTCAAAAGGGCATTTAGGTCGATCGGGCGAAGGTTGAGGTCATCTCCAAACTTCCTCCTCCAATTTCGGTAAAAGGCATCCGAAGATTTTTTGGTCATGTCGGCTTCTATCGGTGCTTCATCAAGGACTTTTAAAAAATTAAAAAACCTATGTGTAAACTCCTTGAAAAAGACGCCAAGTTCTTGTTCAATGATGAATGCCTCCAAGCATTTGAGGAGCTTAAGGAAAAGCTCACCACGTCCCATATTATTGTCACATCAGATTGGTCTCTCCCATTCGAGCTTATGTGTGACACTAGTGGTGTAGATATTGGAGCAGTTTTGGGTCAAAGGCACAAAAAAGTTCTTCATCGCATCTACTATGCAAGCAAAACTCTCAACGGTGCCCCAATGAACTACACAGTGATAGAGCAAGAAATCCTTGCTATTGTCTATGCTTTTGAGAAATTTCGGGCCTAACTTTTGGGATCCAAGATGATAATCTTTACAGATCAGACTGCTCTTCGATATTTCATGGCGAAGAAAGATGCTAAGCCAAGGTTAATCCGATGGATCCTTCTATTGCAAGAATTTGACTTTGAGGTCAAAGACCGGAAGGGCACAGAGAATCAAGTTGCAGACCATCTCTCTCGAATTGAAGAAAAGGGGCGCACGATAGATGACTTAGATATTGATGATGCTTTCCCTGATGAGAATATTCTTGCATTATCTTCACAATGCAGCTGAGTGAAATCATCAATACATACTGAGGAAAAACAACAGTGAAAATCCCCCAAGGGGTCTAAACAGATCGGCACGAGGCCCCAAACACAGCTTATAGCCCAAATATTTCAACAATCTTTAGAATATGATTTAACATAAGGTTTTGAGTAAATATGCAACTCATTAGTTGCCTCGGATAAGACCTAGTCCAATCAAAAATCATTACGCGCCACATACTCTTCATTCGACATGTGCGCCTTTCTAAAATTAGTGAGAAAATATGTAGTCTGGGTTCCATACCCTCAAGACAAGATTTATAATCATTACTTACCTCTACCGGGCCACAACACTAATCTGCGATGCTCTTGCCCCTCAAATTGGCTCCCGATTGCTCCGAATCTAACCAAAACTAGTTCAACATCATTAATATATACTCAGGGAACACAACCCAATCGAAAATTCACAAATTATACAAGAATCTCGAAATTCAGCAAAACCCGAGCCCCCGGGCCCACGTTTCGGAATCCGATAGAATTTACATCACAAGAACCCTTATCCTCCAACAAGACCGTACATACCAAGAACATCAAAATCGAACCACAATTGCCCACTAAAATTGCAAAAAGAAATTCCCAACTTTTTCCTCCAATTTTCGAAACTTTTCTTACTTTAATCCTTCAAATACAAGCCTAATCCGAATTAAAATAACATAGAAACGATGTTAATAATCCGAGAACTTACCTTCACTGAAGAATCAAGAATCCCCTCCCCAAATTGCCTTCAAATGAGCTCCTCTCGCATGCAAAATTGGTGAAATGAAATGAATTTCACGGATGCCTCTTATAAACTATTTCTGCCAGATTTTCAGCACCTGCGGACACTTGGTCGCACTTCCGCACCCGCACCAGCGGTCCCAGGTGCGCATCGGCGGAATCCCACTCAACGGACAAAATATCGCACCTGCGGCCAATCTTCCGCACATGCGGCTTCGCAGGTGCGGCCAAAACTTCGCACCTGCGGAAATTCCGTTGCCTAGCCTTTTTTGCACCTGCACATTGCCCATCGCACCTGCGGCTTCCCTACCGTAGGTGCGGCCAACACCAGAACTTCACAGCAGCAGCTATTGTTGCAAATTTGCAAGTTGAAAAACCCCGCCAACCATCCGAAATCAAATCCCGAGCCCCTCGGGGCCCCAACAAAACACACCAACACACCCCATAGAATTTTTCCAGCTTAGTCGAGCCTTCGAAACACCAAAAACAACACGAAAACACCAAAATTACATCAAATTCAAGCCTATGAACTTTGAAACTTCAAAATTTTGCCAACTACGCCAAAACCAACCAAACACCTCCGATTGACCTGAAAGTTTGCGCACATACTCAAAATGACATTACGAACCTGTTCCCACTTCCAGAATCCCATTCCGACCCCGATAGCGTATTTTCCACTGCCGACCGGAAATAGCCAAAAACTAACTTTCACCAATTCAAGCATAATTCTACACCAGACATCCAAACTTCATTCATAACACACTCACAAGTCCTAAATCACCTAAAAAAGCTATCCGAGCCATATAATTTGCATTCCGAGGTCGTTCATCAATAAGTTAACTCTCAGTTGACTTTCTCAACTATTCTGCTACCTTGAGAGACTAATTTCCTCAATTCTCACCATGACCACTCTGAACCCGAACCAACCGACCCAACACACATAAATGAAGCTGAACCACATAAAATGAAGCAGAAATGGGGGAAACATGGCTAAATTCTCAAAACGACCGGCCGGGTCGTTACATCCTCCCCCACTTAAGCATACGTTCATCCTCAAACGTGCCAAGAGTTGTTCTCCTACACTATCAAATTGTTATGTATCTTACCATGCACATACCCGGGGGTGATCCCACGTCACCCTATCCCATATAGGTCCAATAGCACAATATCGTTGAAATTTCAAAATCCAAATCCCTGCCCATAAACCTTAGAACCAAATTCCCACTTCTGAAATGATATACAAGATCAAAATTTCCATAACTATGAACTGAACAAGTCTCAACATGCTGAATCAATCTCTATACGTACCCTAGATGAAATCACATAATACACCGCGACTCAAACACTCATAGCAATAACTCTCAAACACCATAACTGCTTAGAACAACCCCATACCAGTACATAACCCCCTTATCAAGAAATTCCTCGCTCTAACACTTCCATATATTGCCGATAATGAAAGAATCACGTATAACTAACAAACATTTGTCCGATCAACCAGACATGAAACTCCCCCTCCCCAAACAGGAATTATAGCAAATTTCGAAGCCGACTACCGATGTTTATCCTTCCAATTATGCTGTAAAAATTCCGAAAATATTCATTCTAGGTCCAATGACCTCCTTTCATCCATCACAACCACCCTGATAACATGACACTAACCATTCTACACATCATTACAATTCGAAGACAAAACTTGTGCCACTTGTGCACCTAACGGCAACATCCCAATGAAATCAACTTATATAAAAGATCCACACGAGAGGACTATCCTTCCATTAACAATTACCATCACCATATCATACTAGCCTGGCACACACCGTAAAAATAAAAAACACATGAACCCGATATCTAAGGTCATACCCCTACATAACTCCGCTACACTGCGCGATCTTATCCAACCGCTGGTCCACTTGGAATATTTCAAGACACTTTGCCCAAATATCAATAATCATTTAAAATTCGACATCAATTACTCAAAGTGCATAGCCATAACCACGGGTAAAACCGGACGATAACATGCCACCCGAAACAGAAGGTATATAACCACACGTCTCAATCCCGCAACACCTAAATTACTTACCTTACTCAAATCTAGCTAATAAGCCCAATTAGAACCGCACCATATGTGCATATAACCAATAATCACCACTCCTCGCAACACCGAAGGGTAACTCATAGATCACTCTGGAACATGAATAAACTCAATCACAATCAAATGGTACATTCCTCGATAGTAGAAATTCGGAGCCAACAATTCCTACCCGCTGCAGAACACACACCCACAATAGCCTACCAGTAACTCTAAATTAACTTTGATCACTCACAACAGGTAGACAACTTACCAAAAAATTTCAGAATGACGGAATCATGGTACGTACTAACATTCGACTAGCTCAGCTCGCATCTTCACAGTTCACTTCCACAACATATCTTGTTTATGAGAAATCTTAGTCTCGAAGTTCATGAAACGTACGGATTACCATATCTAATCACAACTCGACCGCTCAAATACGTAACACATCCCAAATACTCACTCATTTCACTAGGGATACCCCTATGATTCTTCCATTCACCAAGGAACCTTGAATATCAACAGTCGATCCAATGAAGTACCCTTAACTCAAACACATAGCTCTTTCCGAAATATATATACCCTCATCACGTCGTACCAATTAGTGATATCATCTACCTAGTCATCTGAAACTGCCCATGCTGCTTAAGAATTATGATCTTCCTTCCGGAACCGAACCGTGACCTCACATATGCAAAAATACGGCCAAGTAACTACGTACCCAACTAGCCAAGAACTTCCATTTTATCCCATTTGGAAACAAACTCATTACACGCCATAAGAAAGTATGCACCATTAACCGCGGTAGAAACCATCCGGGACTATCCGAAATCCCATTTGCGCAACACTAAACCATCAAAGACTGAATTCTTCTAACTCAACCCAACTATGCAGGCCACCAAAATCCAAGAGTATTGCTGAGAAACACTCGAAAAACTCGTCACCTTATGAACACCCAAAGAATCGTATCCCTTACCATGACGATCCGACCTACTACCAAGTTGCCCTATTTACCCAAGTTTCTCCTAACTTACCTTCAAATTGATACTTCTTCTTAACGTAATACCACAAATCTTGACATCCTCTAACGTAAATATAATCACACTGACCAATAGACAGAATCAACCTGACCAGTTTGCACACTAACATGCTAGGAATGTAATCCACTCACTTAAAGCCACAAACAAATTCATACACTGCACACTCTACACCTTTTACAATTTCCAATAAACCATTCAATAGAACCCAAATACCAAAACAAGTGCACTACAAATTATATCGAAGAAATTTCCATTACTCGTGACATTCCCAGACCCCATACCTGCAGGTCATAACTGATTCACCAATATACCTCGAATTGAAACCAATAACACACATAATCATGTAATCAACTTATCAATAACAAAATCCCCCACTTGGTTCAAGGCCAAGGATCAAGAAAAAACAAGACTATGCCCACACATTATCACTGCCACCATGCTGTGGTGGGATTCAACTAAATTCTTCATAAGCTTATATGACCCAAACCATCTAACACTCAAATTAATTTCCAATCTCGCATCCACCACTGCAATAGTCACGCCAACTTCCGCAAGCGATCTAAACTCCAATGGCAACATATATCTTTTACTAGTAGAAAAGAACTTATTACAGAACTACATAGGGACCACACACCCTAGGACAACCCGCAGGAGATACCCCTGCCCTCTTAACCTCAACTGCTATCTCTCTATACACCTTTGTAGACCAGAACTATCACGCAATCACTACACCTTCCTGCATCTGAACACAACCAACGCCTACCCTCGAGGCACAACAATATGCGGTAAAAAAACATGAAGCCAATGGCAGAACTAACACTGAAGCTGTGGTCACAGAAATCTCGAGCTTCTGGAAGCTCTACCTACACATGTCTAACCACATGGACACCCTCACTGGACACCGCGTGTCCCAAGAATGCCACTTGAACCGAGCCAAAATTCACACTCGGAGAATTGGCATAGAGCATTTCCTCCATGAATCCTTATAATGCCATCCTCAGATACTGAGTATGCTACTCCCGGCTAGACGAATATGCCAGGATGCCATCAATGAATACAATAACAAGGAGTGCTAATACAGCTAGAATACACCGTCAATCAAATACATGAACGTTACTGGGGAAAATGATCAACTAAAAGACATCACTAGGGACTCATAACCCAACAGAGAAATACGCTTCACTCCACAACTACACAACATGAGAGGTCTTCCAACATACTCACAACTCAAGGCCATATACCAAATCGAGAAAGAAATCGAACACTCAATAAATCTTGCCACATTTCTAGCCAAGCCTTTTGACATATTTCACAGTCTGAACACATCTAACCATCAAATCAAACCCACCACATAGGCATCTTAGTCGCCAATTAACATAAATAAGAACACAAACGGACATACAAGTCCCCAATTACATGTGCCCACACACTAAAATCTCAGCAATCAAGCCACATAATGAATCCGGGCTCAAGTCCTCCAAAGTTTCCCATTACCAACATACAAAAATCACATCTCATCCATGGAAGTCACAATCCGTCGATACACAGCTGATACCAAGCACTCTCGTGCACGTTCGAATACATGGAAGGAATTCAAGAGTTACGCTCTTGGCTGAATACAATGGATTCGCACGAGAATAATTTTAAAAATATGAGATTTTCCTAAGGGTTCCGCATCCTCTCGAAGATAAGTACAGACGTCTCCGTACATATCCGCAAGACTATACTAAACATGCTCATGACCGGTGAGTCATATGTAACCTAGCGCTCTGATACCAATCTGTCACGACCCCAAATCTAGACCAGTCGTGATGGCGCCTATCGTGGAACTAGGCCAGCCAAAACCCAAACTCGAATTATAATAATTTCCATTTACATATTTACTATACTGATTACCCATAAAAGTTCCTTTAAACATTTATAACATAGTTAAATCTATGCTGAACATTAAATACAACCCCCGAGAACCCGTAGTCACTGGTCATGAGCATCTAAATAAAATATACAACTCTACGAAAATAAATACTATAATAGTAATCAGGAGAGGGAGCAGGACAGCGGATGCATGCATCTACCTCGAAAACCTATGAGAATCTCTGGAACAGATAGACAACTCACCCTGCCCTAACACCTGAATCTGCACACAAGGTACAGGGAGTAATGTGAGTACGCCAACTCAGTAGTAATGAAACATACTCAGGTCTGAGTAGCAAGAAACACATAAAATCAATGTCATCAAATCATAAGATGCACAACCTTTCTTTCCAACAGTATAACATAGATATGTGAAATCATCATGCCTTAAAATCAACTACAGAAAAATCCTTTAAGGAATGCATAGTTTTTACAACTTCAAACCGAAAGATTTAGTATGAAAATGAATGTGGTAAAATCATCAGTAGCCCCTCGGGCAAAAAATATATCATAATCAGCCCCTCGGGCAAAACATGTATCATAATCAGTCCCTCGGGCATGCCTCACAGTCACTCAGCACCTCACAATCACTCATGCCTCCCAATCACTCGTCACTCGGCCTCCCAATCAATCGTCACTCGGCACTCGGTGCGCTCACTAGGGGTGTGTACAGACTCCGGAGGGGCTCTTTCAGCCCAAGCGCTAATATCACTCAGCACCTCACCATCACTCTTGGCCCTCGGCCACACTCAGCAGAACCACTCGAAAGGCCCCTCGGGCGAATCAGTAAAATAGGATACTCGACCCTAAACATCAGTTTAAATCTCAAAGTGGTGTAAATCATGCTGAGTTTCGAGAACAATATGCACAATGCAACTGAGTGAAATCATCAACACATAGTGAGGAAAACAACAGTGAAATCCCCCAAGGGGTCTAAACAGATCGGCACGAGGCCCCAAACATGGCTTATAGTCCAAATACTTCAACAATCTTTAGAATATGATTTTACATAAGCTTTTGAGTAAATATGCAACTAATTAGTTTCCACGGAGAGGACCTAGCCCAATCCAAAATCATTACGCGCCACATACTCGTCATCCGACATGTGCGCCTTTCAAAAATCAGTGAGAAAACATGCAGTCCGGGGTTCCATACCCTCTAGACAAGATTTATAACCATTACTTACCTGTACCTGGCCACAACACTAATCCGCGATGCTCTTGCCCCTCAAATTGGCTCTTGATTGCTCCAAAATCTAGCCCAAACCAGTTCAACATCATTAATATATACTCAAGGAACACAACCCAATCGAAAATTATGAAATTATACAAGAATCTCAAAATTCGGCAAAACCCGAGCCCTCGGGCCCACGTCTCAGAATCCGATAAAACTTACATACCCTTATCCTCCCATGAGACCGTACATACCAAGAACATCAAAATCGGACCACAATTGCCCACTAAAATTTCCAAAAGAAATTCCTAACTCTTTCCTCCCATTTTCCAAACTTTTCTTAGAAACGATGTTAATAACCCGAGAACTTACCTTCACTAAAGAATCACGAATCCCCTCTCCAATTTGCCTTCAAAGGAGCTCATCTCGCATGCAAAAAAGGTGAAATGAAATGAATTTCACGGATGCCTCTTATATACTGTTTCTGCTAGCATTCCGCACCTGCGGACACTTGGTCGCTCCTACAGATGCGCACCTGCTGTCCCAGGTGCGCAACTGCGGAATCCCACTTAACGTACCAAATATCACACATGTGGCCAATCTTCCACACCTGCGGCTTCACAGGTGCGGCCAAAACTTCGCACCTGCGGCAAGTCCCTTGCCTAGCCTTCTTCGCACCTGCCCATTGCCCATCGCATCAGCGGCTGACCTACCGTAGGTGCGGTCAACACTAGAACTTCACACCAGCATCTATTGCTGCAAATTTCCATCTTCAAAAACCCCGCCAACCATCCGAAATAAAATCCCGAGCTCCTCGGGGCCCCAACCAAACATACCAAAACACCCCATAGTATTATTCGAACTTAGTCGAGCCTTCAAAACACTAAAAACAACACGAAAACACCAAAATTACATCAAATTCAACCATATGAACTTTGAACCTTCCAAATTTCGCCAATTATGCCGAAACCAACCAAAACACCTCCGATTGACCTGAAATTTTGCACACATACTCAAACTGGCATTATGGACCTGTTCCAACTTTCGTAATCCCATACCAACTCCGATAGCCTATTTTCCACTGCCGGCCAGAAATCGCCAAAAACTAAATTTCGCCAATTCAAGCCTAATTCTACACCGGACATCAAAAATTCATTTCGAACACACTCCCATGTCCCAAATCACCTAACGAAGCTATCTAAGCCATACATTTGAATTCCGAGGTCGTTCATCAATAAGTCAACTCTTAGTTGACTTTCTCAACTATTTGGCTACCTTGAGAGGCTAAATGCCTCAATGCTCACCATGACCACCCTGAATCCGAACCAACCGACCCAACACACATAAATGAAGCTGAACCACATAAAATGAAGTTAGAAACGGGGGAAACGGGGCTAAATTCTCGGAACGACCGGCCGGGTCGTTACAATATCGGTCAATGGCAACCATATAAGTCCACCGACTAATATTGTAGTAGTCATATGACCTATGATAATTACAATGTTGTGATTCATAATTAAATTAATTCGTTTATATAATTTCATACAATAAGGGCATACATATCGGCCAATGGAAACCATATAAGTCCACCGACTAAGGTTGTAGTAGTGAAATGACATATGATAATTACATCGTTGCGATTCATAGTTATATTATAGTCGTTTATATAATTTTATAAATTAAGGTCATACTTATCGGCCAATGGAAACCATATAAGTCCATCGACTGAGGTTGTAGTAATCATATGACCTATGCTAATTACATCGTTGTGATCCATAGTTATATTATAGCCATTTATATAATTGCATTCATTAAGGCCATATGTATCGGCCAATGGCCACAGTATAAGTCCACTTACTAAGGTTGTAGTAGTCAAATGACCTGTGATAATTGTATCGCTGCGATTCATAGTTATATTATAGCCATTTATATAATTTCATTCATTAAGGCCATACGTATCGGCCAATGGCCACCGTATAAGTCCACTTACTAAGGTTGTAGTAGTCAAATGACCTATGATAATTATATTGTTGCGATTCATAGTTATATTATATCCATTTATATAATTTCATTCATTAAGGCCATACGTATCGGCCAATGGCCACCGCATAAGTCCACTTACTAAGGTTGTAGTAGTCAAATGACCTATGATAATTATATTGTTGTGATTCATAGTTATATTATAGCCATTTATATAATTTCATTCATTAAGGCCATACATACCGGCCAATGGCAACCATATAAGTCGACCGACTAAGGTTGTATTAGTCATATGACCTATGCTAATTACATCATTGTGATTCATAGTTATATTATAGCCGTTTATATAGTTTCATTCATTCAGGTCGTGCATATCCTCTAATGGCCACCATATAAGTCCACCCACTAAGGTTGTAGTATTTATATGACCTATTCTAATTACATCGTTGCGATTCATAGTTATATTATAACCGTTTATAAAATTTCATTCATTAAGACCATATGTATCGGCCAATGGCCACCACATAAGTCCACCGACTAAGGTTGTAGTAGTCATATGACCTATGCTGATTACATCGTTGCGATTCATAGTTATATTATAGTCTTTTATACAATTTCATTCATTAAGGTCATACGTATTAGCCAATGGCCACCATATAAGTCAAAACGACTAAGGTTGTAGTAGTCAAATGACCTATGATAATTACATCGTTGCGATTCATAATTATATTATAGTCGTTTATATAATTTTATACATTAAGGTGATACGTATTGGCCAATGCCAACCATATAAGTCCACTACCTAAGGTTGTAGTAGTCATATGACTTATGCTAATTACATCGTTGCGATTCACAGTGATATTATAGTTGTTTATATAATTTCATACATTAAGGTCATATGTATCGGCCAATGGCTACCGTATAAATCCACCGACTAAGGTTGTAGTAGTCATATGACCTATGCTAATTACATCATTGCGATTCATATTTATATTATAGCCGTTTATATAATTTCATTCATTAAGGCCATAAATATCGGCCAATGTACACCATATAAGTCCACCGACTAAGGTTGTGGTAGTCATATGACCTATTCTAATTACATCATTGCGATTTATAGTTATATTATAGCGGTTTATATAATTTCATTCATTAAGACATACATATCGTCCAATGGCCACCGTATAAGTCCACCGACTAATGTTGTAGTAGTCAAATGACCTATGATAATTACATCGTTTTGATTTATAGTTATATTATAGCCATTTATATAATTTAATTCATTAAGGCCATACGTACCGACAAATGGCAACCATATAAGTCGGCCGACTAAGGTTGTAGTAGTCATATGACCTATGCTAATTACATCATTGTGATTCATAGTTACATTATAGCCGTTTATATAATTTCATTCATTAAGGCCGTACATATCGTCTAATGGCCACCATATAAGTCCACCGACTAAGGTTGTAGTAGTCATATTACCTATTCTAATTACATTGTTGCGATTCATAGTTATATTATAACCGTTTATATAATTTCATTCATTAAGATAATATGTATCGTCTAATGGCCACCATATAAGTCCACCGACTAAGGTTGTAGTAGTCGTAGGACCTATGCTACATACATCGTCGCGATTCGTTGTTATATTATAGTCTTTTATATAATTTCATTCATTAAGGTGATACGTATTAGCCAATGGCCACCATATAAGTCCACCGACTAAGGTTGTAGTACTCAAATTACCTATGATAATTACATCGTTGCGATTCATCATTATATTATAGCCGTTTATATCATTTTATACATTAAGGTGATACGTATCGGCCAATGGCAACCATATAAGTCACACCGACTAAGGTTCTAGTTGTCATATGGCCTATGCTAATTACATCATTGCGATTCATAGTTATATTATAGACGTTTATATAATTTCATTCATTAAGGCCATAAATATCGGCCAATGGCCATCATATAAGTCCACCGACTAAGGTTGTGGTAGTCATGTGACCTATTCTAATTACATTGTTGCAATTCATAGTTATATTATAGCGGTTTATATTATTTCATTCATTAAGCCAGACATATCGGCCAATGGCCACCGACTAAGGCTGTAGTAGTCAAATGACCTATGATAATTCCATCGTTGCGATTCATAGTTATATTATAGTTGTTTATATAATTTCATTCATTAAGGCCATACGTATCGGCCTATAGAAACCATATAATTTAACCGACTAGTGTTGTAGTAGTAATATGACCTATGCTAATTACATCATTGTGATTCATAGTTATATTATAGCCATTTATATAATTACATTCATTAAGGCCATACATATCGGCCAGTGGCCACCGTATAATTCGACCGACTAAGGTTGTATTATTCATATGACCTATTCTAATTACATCATTTCAATTCATATATATTATAGCTGTTTATATGATTTCATTCATTAAGACCATACGTTTCGGCCAATGTCCATCATATAAGTCCACCGACTAAGGTTGTAGTAGTCATATGACCTATGCTAATTACATCGTTGCGAATCATAGTTATATTCTAGTCATTTATATAATTTCATTCATTAAGGTATACATATTAGCTAATGGCAATCATATAAGTCACAGACTGAGGTTGTAGTAGTCAAATGTCCTATGATAATTACATCGTTGCGATTCACAGTTATATTATAGCCGTTTATATAATTTTATACATTAATGTCATACGTATCGGCCAATGGCAACCACATAAGTCCACCGACTAATGTTGTAGTAGTCATATAACCTATGCTATTTACATCGTTGCAATTTATAGTTATATTATAGTTGTTTATATAATTTCATTCATTAAGCCATACGTATCGGCCAATGGCCACCATATAAGTCCACCGACTAAGGCTGTAGTAGTCATATGACCTATTCTAATTATATTGTTGCGATTAATAGTTATATTATAGCAGTTTATATAATTTCATTAATTAAGGCCGTACATATCGTCTAATGTCCACCATAGAAATCCACCGATTAAGGTTGTAGTAGTCATATGACCTATGCTAATTACATTGGTGCGATTCATAGTTATATTATAACCGTTATATAATTTCATTAATTAAGATCGTACATATCGTCTAATCTCCACCATAGAAGTCCACCGACTAAGGTTTTAGTAGTCATATGACCTATGCTAATTATATTGTTGCGATTCATAGTTATATTATAGACGTTTATATAATTTCATTCATTAAGGACGTACATATCATCCAATGGAAACCATATAAGTCCACCGACTAAGGTTGTAGTATTCATATGACCTATTCTAATTACATCGTTGCGATTCATTGTGGTATTATAGTCGTTTATATAATTTCATACATTAAGGTCATATGTATCGGCCAATGGCTACCATATAAGTCAACCGACTAAGGTTGTAGTAGTCATATGACTTATTCTAATTACATTGTTGCGATTCAAAGTTATATTATAACCGTTTATATAACTTCATTCATTAAGACGATATGTATCGGACAATGGCCACCATATAAGTCCACCGACTAAGGTTGTAGTAGTCATATGACCTATTCTAATTACATCGTTGCGATTCATAGTTATATTGTAGCGGTTTATATAATTTCATTCATTAAGCCATACATATCGTCCAATGGTCATCGTATAAGTCCACCGACTAAGGTTGTAGTAGTCAAATGACCTATGATAATTACATCGTTGCGATTCATAGTTATATTATAGCCATTTATATAATTTAATTCATTATGGCCATATGTACCGGCCAATGGCAACCATATAAGTCGACCGATTAAGGTTGTAGTAGTCATATGACCTATGCTAATAACATCATTGTGATTCATAGTTATATTATAGCCGTTTATATAATTTAATTCATTAAGGCCGTACATATCGTCTAATGGCCACCATATAAGTCCACCGATTAAGGTTGTAGTAGTCATATGACTTATTCTAATTACATTGTGGCGATTCATAGTTATATTATAACAGTGTATATAATTTCATTCATTAAGACGATATGTATCGGCCAATGGCCACCATATAAGTCCACCGACTAAGGTTGTAGTAGTCATATGACCTATGCTAATTACATTGTTGCGATTCATAGTTATATTATAGTCTTTTGTATAATTTCATTCATTAAGGTCATACGTATTAGCTAATGTCCACCATATAAGTCCACCGACTAAGGTTGTAGTAGTCAAATGACCTATGATAATTACTTCGTTGCGATTTATAATTGTATTATAGTTGTTTATAACATTTTATACATTAAGGTGATACGTATCGGCCAAAGGCAACCATATAAGTCCACCGACTAAGGTTGTAGTAGTCATATGACCTATGCTAATTACATCATTGCGATTCATAGTGATATTATAGTCGTTTATATAATTTCATAAATTAAGGTCATATGTATCGGTCAATGGCTACCATATAAGTCCACCGACTAAGGTTGTAGTAGTCATATGACCTATGATAATTACATCGTTGCGATTCATAATTATATTATAGCCGTTTATATAATTTTATACATTAAGGTGATACGTGTGAGCATGTGATTTTTACTCGCCGTATCGTCCTATAAAAATCCCAATAAATCAATTGATTTTATAAATATTGATTGATTCTTCAGTAATTAATTGTGTATTATCTGTATTGCTTAAATATCCATAATTCATCTTTCAAAAATCATTGAAGTTCTGCATTATGAAATTATTGTTTATAATTATTTAAACGATAGACAAATGACGAATATCTGACGTAATGTAGTTATTAATAGTTAATTACTACAGAAATTAATCATCTTTTATTCGATAAAAGACGGGTTGAATTAGGAATATAGAATTGGTCATGTCATTCTTGATTAATCTGTAAATACATAAGGATTAAGTTAATTACTACATTCCTTAGTTTAAATTAGAATTGAATTTAACTAATTGAT
>ML302086.1:0-43454 GCA_005239505.1 Nicotiana paniculata | reverse complement strand
AAACTTAGCTACTCATATTCATAAGAATCAATTCTAAAATAACTTGCATAATTGAACTACAAAATAATAAGTAAAAGCTATGAAAATCAATGTTTGCTTCACTGGGTAGTAATCCACAAGTTTTTCTTCACTTCAATGGCTTCTTCTCTTCGAATCCCCCCTTCAAATTGTGTTTTGGGGTCTATTTATATGTTTTAGATAAACCCTAAACATGTAGGAGACTTCTATTCCAACCGGGAAACACTTAAAATCTTCAAAACTCGGAATTGACTGGACTTCGGGACCCAGGCGTTTGGGTTCAAACGCCCCCTTAAAGCCAGGGCAAGCCTGGAGTTAGGGACTAAACGCCCCCCTAACGCCAGGGTCAGCCTAGATTTAGGGGCCAAACGCCCCACTAATGACAGGGACAACCTGGCTTTAGGGGCCAAATGCCCGACTAATGCCCGGGTGTTTCCTTTTCGACTCTTAAGCGTATTTTTGATGTATTTGCATCCATTTAGCTCGGTTTCCATCTCCAATGCACCTACACATGAAATAAACTCCATTATGCACATACAAAGTGTATTTTTATCATTAACGCACATAAAATGTAAGGCATATAACATGTTAAACCATGAATTCTAGCCACGCATCAATCGGCATCAGATTTGCTTTTGGGCAGTAATGGTGGTCAGCAGTTCCTACTGTGAGTGTCATGATTTTATACGACTGGTTCAGACTTGTACACTGTGTAGATGTGGGATTCGGATCTTGTAATAAATTTTGGATGATAAAGTGTGGTTCTAAGGTTTAAGGACCAAGGTTGAAACAAGGATCTCTAATGGTGTTGTGTTGGTGGGCTTACGTGGATCAGGTTGACGTAAGATCGCCCCCGAGGTTGTTCTTAGTGAGGTTACACCATGAATTAATAGCTTTGGGAAGACTCTTACACGTTCGAGGAGGAACGTGTGTTTAAGTGGTGGAGGATGTGACGACCCGATGGGTCGTTTTGAGTATCTGCACTTTGCTCGGTATTTTGAGGGCTCGAGTAATTTCATGTTATGTTATGGTACTTTTTGGTATGTTTGGACGTGGTCCCTAGGGGCTCGGGTAAGTTTCGGATAGGTTTGGGTTGTGTTGCGCTCGTTTTTCTTATGTTTCGACATTGTTTTTCAAGCATAAATGATATCATATTGAACAAATGAGCTTCAATTTCTGTTTTGAATGAATCATTAGTTTTGTATCGTAATTACGGAACTGTAGCAAAAAGAATCGTCGAATTTGGACATCGTATGAGGATTTTATGGTCATTTTACTAAAAATTTGGTTGCTAAATTTTTTTCAGATTAATTACAAAATTGCTACTGAATTCGTATTTAAAAATCTGCATTATTTCCAATTATTAAAACTAACATATCTCCTTCAATATAAGGTCAAATTGAGTGATTCAAGAGCCTAACTTGACTAGAATTTCACAAGGAATCTATTGGAGGCATAAAGCGAGTTTTTGGATCGTTTGACATGAGAAACGAGGCAAAATAGTTGGCAAAAAAAATATATAAAATAAGGGTTTGTTCAGTTGGGAAGCTCGGATTTGTGCGATTTTGGAGGAGATTTTCACCATATGGATTGGGGTGAGTGTTCTCTACTCGCCTTTCGTTATATTTCATGAATCCATCTTCGTTTTTGGGATCTAATTGATGATTTCAAAGTGAAATTTGAGGATTTTTGCCTAATGTTTCATAAAGTGAATTTTTAAGTTTTGAACATCGATTCGGAGTCGGATTTGAGTGAAATTAGTATGGGTGGACTCGTAATTGAATAGGTTGTCAGATTTTGTGTATTTTGTCGGGTTCCGAGGTGTGGGCCCGGGTTGGGCTTTTTGGCCGATTTTGGACCTTTTATTAAAGATTCGACCTTTTTCAATTGGGATTGGTTCCTTTAGCATTGTTTGATGTATTTGAGTTGTTTTTGGTTAGTTTCGAGCCGTTCAGAGGTCGGAACGCGCGAGATGGCATTTTTGGACCATCGCTTGCTCGGTATTGTAATTGACTTGTTCGAGGTAAGTGTTTTGCCTAACTTTGTTGAGGGAATTTTTCCTCCTATTTTCCATTGTTTGCTACATGCGGGAATGATACATATGTGAGGTGACGAGCGTATATGTATGTGCTAGGGTTAATCATGCTCGGGGGTAGATTATGTTATAATTGTGTCTTGTAGAATTTCATAACCTTCTTGCTTCATGCCTCACTTGACTTCTGGATATTAAGAACGTAGTGTAAAATTTTAGAGTCGAGACTTAGCCTAATATAGCTTAATCAATGTGATGGAAATTCTTAGGATACATTGATGTGTCTAATTCAGCCATCTCTATGCATAATCGTTAATACGTTACTATGACCGATATTTTTTAGATGCTAGATTCCATACTTGTGTTGTTGATAAATTGTGGGATTTGTGAAAGTCCTTGAATGATATGGTCCTTGAGGGTTTCATTGAATCATTGTTGGCTTGTAAATCAGTAATTGAGAAATTGTTGGGAATATTTGTTGATCACTCTCCTCGATGTTATATATACTTCCTGCCTTGCCATTTTATTGATATTCATATGCTTGGTGAGGAAGAATGTAAAGCGCGACGGGTGATGCAGTACCATTTTATTTTCATTATCATGTAAGGAAAAGTGTAAAGCACCAAGGGTGATGTCGTGCCATTTTATATTCATTATCATGTGAGGAAGAGTGTAAATCACCAAGGGTGATGCCGTGCCATTTTATATTCATTATCATGTGAGGAAGATAGTAAATCACGAAGGGTGATATCGTGCCATTTTATATTCATTATCATGTGAGAAAGAGTGTAAAGCACGAAGGGTGATGCCGTGCCATTTTATATTCATTATCATGTGAGAAAGAGTGTAAAGCACGAAGGGTGATGCCGTGCCATTTTATATTCTTTATCATGTGACGAAGAGTGTAAAGCACGAAGGGTGATGTCGTGCCATATTATTGAGAATAAAATCACGAAGGGTGGTGCGATGCCATATTATTGAGAGTAAAAGCACGAAGGGTGATGCCGTGCCATCTTATTGAGAGTAAAAGCACGAAGGGTGATGTCGTTCCATGTCATTTGTGAGTAAAAGCACGAAGGGTGATGTCGTGCCATTGCATTTATACTTTTATACTTTTGTATCATTGTGAGGTCATGGCACGAAGGATGTTTCCGTGCAAGTGAGGACGAGAGACATGCATCATGTTATGATAATATTTTCTTGTATATATCTTCATCTCTTACCTTGAATTATTACCGTCGTATTTGTGGTTCTTATGTGACTTGTCGTCACTGTTCTGTCATTATTCTCTATCTAAATCGTTGTTGTGTTGCCTATACCTTCTATTTTTTTAACTTGTAAATATCATACTCACTTCCTGCTATTATGATCGCATCCATGTCATATCTGTTTTGCTGCACTTAGGCACGAGTCTTATCCCATGCTTGCCATTCATGCTCTATTGTTGCATTATCAAGAACATGCAGCCCTCTCCCCTCCTCTTATTTGTTATGTCCATATTCACGCCTCCATCATGCTAGTTAGATGAAATTATAATTTTTCCCTAATTGTGGTCATTAATTCTATACTCTCTGCTTAGTCTGTTACTGATATTCTTCTATACATTTTCGTTTATTATTACTGCTTGTATATTCCCTTTCATGTTATTTCTATTATCGGTATTTCTATCATTTGTTTGGTATTATTTTACGCATATATGGTGAGGATGAGATAAATGCACGAAGGGTGTTGTCGCGCCATTAGATTTGATGTCTTGAGTACTTCGTTCGCATTATGAAATTTCTGAGGTGATTGTTGTGGTTCGTGGGATTTCGTTCTAAGTAAAGGGCCGATTAAGATGTTGGAAACTGTTGGATTGTGATTTTTTTTGGTATTCTTTTATTGCTTTGTATAGACGCATTGTGTACTCTATTATATTATTCTATTGTATAGTTTTATTGCAATTTTAATATTATAGTGTTTATTACTGAGCATCTTTTAACTAAAAGCCTCGTCACTACTTCGACGAGGTTAGTCTAGATACTTACCAGTACATGGGGTTGGTTGTACTGATACTGCACTTCTGCACACTCTGTGCAGACTATTGGAGCGGAGCTGCTAAAGAAGTCGGGGGACTGACCCTGAATATGTTCGTGTATTCTGGATAGAAGCTTCCACTAGTCCCTGGTAGTTTTAGACCTTATTAATCTATTCATGTAGTTTTCAAATAGAACGTGTATTTATTCATACTAGCTTTGTATATTCTAAGTCTTAGAAGCTCATGAGTCATACTACCAGTTCTTGGGTAAATTTGTAATAGTTCAGATAAAAAAAATCCTATTTTAATTTCCTATAAATTCATTTGGTTTGGATCTTTTGATAATTGGCTTTTCTAGCGGGTCAAGTTAGGTGCCATCATGACCTGTGATTTCGGGTCGTGACACTACGGGTGTTTTGGAGCTTTGAAAATATAGTGTGTGTGTTGTATCTGGTGTTCTGGTGCTTTGTACTTCACGAGCGCGTAGCCATTCTCGCGATCGTGAAGGGGATCTGGGTTGGGGAGGATTTTTACACTACACGAACGCGGAGACTGGGTCGCAAAAGCGGAGCGATGGAGGCCTTACCCTTCGCGAATGCGACCATCTCAACGCGAACGCGACCATCTCAACGTGAACACGACCAGCTCAACGTGAACGCTTAGCATTTGGGGACCTGGGGGAGGGGTCAGTCACTCTTCATCACGAATGCGAGAAAGGACTCGCGAACGCGATGAGAGTTTCGCGATCGCGTAAGCCTAGCAGGTGCAGCTCTTCGCGAACATGGGAATGTTCACGCGAACACGATGAACACTATTTCCCTGCTGTCAAAACAGAGCTCAAAAATGGATTTTAGCCATTCTTTCAAAATTTTCAAAACTAAGAGACCTAGAGGCGATTTTTCCACAAGATTTGCTTCCCCAAATTTTTTGTTAAGTGATTCTAACCTACTTTGTTTCAATTACCCATTACATTTCATGAATTTTTAACCTAAATCTAGGATTTTCATGGTAGAAATTGGGGGTTTGGCTAGAATTAGGTATTTTTGCATAATTGGAACTTAGACCTCGAATTGAGGTCGGATTTCGAAATAAATTACATAATCGGGCTGGGGGTGAATGGGTTTTGGTCCGAACCTCAAATTTTGACCAAGCAGGCCTGAGGTCGATTTTTGACCTTCGTCGAGGTTAGGCTCGGCACTTAACAATACACGGGGTCGGTTGTACTGATATTGCACTCTGCACTTCCTGTGTAGATTTTGGAGCAGGTTCGGGCTGATCAAGAGGTTAGCCGGAGGATTCACTTCCTAGGAGACCCAAGGTAGTCCTGTTGGCGTCCGCAGGCCCTAGCGTCCCCTCCTATACCCTATAATTTAATGTTTCCCTTATTTCGCAAACAACGTTATTTTCTTTCGGAATAATACTTGTAGTAAAATCATAGAATGTTCGTGAATTGTGACTCCGAATTCTGGGTAGTAATAGTATATAATCAAAGTTGTTATTTATATATTTCCATGTTCATTTCGACTAATTATAGCTTGCTTATTGTTAATCACTGAATTGTAAAGTAATTGGCTCATAATTCTTTAACGTTGGTTTGCCTAGCAAGTGTAACGTTTAGCGCCATCACGGTCCCGACAGTCTTTCTCAAGGGCAGCAAGATCCTCACGATCCTATGAGAACTCATCTTCCTCCATACCTTCACCAACATACCAATGGATAAATGCCCATTTCGCGTACATAGTATTGTTGCTAATCATGCATACTGCACATTGCACCCGAGTAAGATGGTTTCCAGACACCACTATTGGGGGATGGTAGTTGATACTGAACGTAAAATCAGTCGGGCACCTGAAAGTAAAAGTAAAAATCACTAGCCACAACTGAATAATGTAATTAAAAGGGGGGAGGGGGAGAAGGGAGGGTGTATGGGGGAAAATTGATTGATGACTATTGGTCGAATGGTGAAAAGACACATGGAATTGAAGAAAAACAAAAGGTGAATCAACAGATAATACTGGGTACGAAACGTGTAGCCGGTATAGAATGAGTCCCGAAGGAAGCATAGCCGGTAATAGAGACTCAAAGGTTTGACATCAGTTAGCATTTAATGAGCAGTTGTTACAGATAATATCTGCATTCAAAGCCAGTCGTTATGCACCCATCAATGACATTTTTATTCTTATTAAAGATGAGCTTGTTTTTAGGATCTTGTTCCCCCTAAGTAGAGGATATAAATAATAGGATTATCAACCACTGTAGGACATGAAAAAATTCTGCACGCAAAAGCTTTAGTCTACTATTTTACACTCAATCTAAACAGTTTTATCATTGCTTTTCCTTTTGCATCCGGAAAGACCGAGCTCAGAACCAGGCTTGATATTTCCTTTAATTTTAGTTGTTAATCTTATTTTTGTTCTTATTTGTTTATCATTTTTGGATTAAATCGATTTGTATTTCTATAAATCATGCTATAAATATAACTGTACCGTTTTACGAGTAAACAAAGGGGAATAGAGAATGTCACAACAAGACAGTCAAGGAAAAAGGTCTTATTTAGTCTATTTCACTATGGTTCAAGCAAATGAATTGTCAGTTAGTTCCCACGAAAAAAATGAAACTAACAAATAACTTCCAAAATAGTTCGAGAGGCCGAAAATGAAGATTTTAAATTTCATTGTCGAGCTTGTGAAGTTCACAAAATTTTAAAAAGTTGAGCCACCAACTTGATAACCATTTACTCGGTAAACAGAAATGCAATAATCAAATAGCATTAATAAGTACTTCTATATAGCTTCCGCATTATTGAAAATAAATGTAATAAGCTAAATTAAAAATTGAAAAAACAAATTAATTTGGAAACTTCCATTATTTTTTAAATAACTTGCCAACCCATAATTAGAACTGTCTGCTTTGTCTTGATGGTAGCGACAATAGTATTAACAGTCTTACGAACTACATCTCCATGATACATCAAATTAAATGCCATGTAGTTTCCATGTCGAGAGAATAAATTGTTCTATTTAACTCAAGATCTAAGAAATTTCAATTATTTTGTTTATTCTTTTCCTTGTACATTCTTTTATAAATACCTTTTTTGTCTACATCATTCGTCCTCTACTACTGTTTTAGTGTTTGATCTACTAATATATTGTTTATTCTCATGTCCATTATTTGACTCACGAAATACTTTCCCAGAATTAGGATTAGGGAATACTCAATAAAGTGATTTTGCAACTTCATCAACAAAATCCTCTATGTAAGTAAGGTGGAGATTATACATGAAGAAAATGTTGTTAAACTTAGTTTTCAAATATATCGAACATAAATATACCTGTGGAGACATATATATAGTAAAACCAAGTTTTTAACTTTTTTTCATAATCTACAGACAATCGCTCCAAAAGTAAGGACTCTAAACGAGAGCCAATGCCCCAAAAGCTAGAAAATCACTAACCAAATGATGAAGTCAATTTCTAAGGGGAAAATCATGTTTGCTCCGAAAGCTCGCATATTTAAAACCAGTTTTCACATAAATATAACAATGATAAAAACAACAGCAATATCGTAAAGTCATCTCGTTCTGAACATCAATGCCCCAATAAATTTGTCTTGTCCCACTTAAACTGGAAAGAATAGGAAACATCAATAAAAATTCGTTGTAATTTCTGTAAGGTAATTAATTCTCAGTCATAGCAGATATTAAGACACAATTATACAATCATACAATCAATCTAGAGTCAGAGTTTAAGAAAGTGTACCATTCAACTCCATCAATTCAACAGCGACAACAACCGGCGATTAAGCATGAGACCAACTTCCACAATCCACTAGTTGCATGCTCTCTCCATCCTTAGAACTTGATCGATGTGACGTCTACCTTTACCACGTATTCAGGAGGCAGAATATGCTAGAGTTTTCTAATAGCTACGAAAAGAGGGGTTGGTCTCTATTTTTAAAAAGTGCCTACCCATCACAGGCCAATAGTTATTGGGCCTCACTTATCCACACACGCAATATTTAATATTAGGCATTTTATTTATCCACCACTTGGTCCATTTTACTATCCTTTCAGGCTATAACCAATTAACATAAGTCCAAATACCAACATTCTCCCACTTGGATGTTGTGACGACCCGACCGGTCGTCTTGAGAGTTTTAGCCCCAATCCCCTATTAATTGTTTTCCCCGTACCTATTTCTGCTATTATGACTTGCCGGGAAGTTTCATTTTGGTTTTTTGAGTGGTTGGACACTTAGTCCCTAAAACTGGAGCTTGAGCCTTAGGATTGGGACTATAGTCAAAACTGTGTGAAGATGACTCCTGAATGGAGTTCTGTCAGTTCCGTTAGCTGTGGCCGCACAGTTCTGACTACGGGCCCAATCCTAAGGCTTAAGTTCTCGTTTTAGGGACTAAGTGTCCCAACCACTCCAAAAACCAAAATGAAACTTCCCTGCAAGTCACAATAGCAGAAATAGATACGGGAAAAGCAGTTAATAGGGGATTGGGGCTAACACTCTCAAGACGACCAACCAGGTCGTCACAATGTCCAAGTGGGAGAATGCTGGAATTTGGACTTACGTTAATTGGTTATATCCTGAAAGGATAGTGAAATGGCCCAAGTGGTGGATAAATAAAAGGCCTAATATTAAATATTTTGTGTGTGGATAAGTGAGGCCCAATAACTATTGGCCTGTGATGGGTAGGCACTCTTTATAAGTAGAGGCCAACCCTTCTTTCCCTAGCTATTAGAAAACCCTAGCGTATTATGCCTCCTGAATATGTGGTAAATGTAGATGTCCCATCGGTCATGTTCTCCGGATTGAGAGAGCGCGTAACTAGTGGATTGTGGAAGTTGGTCTCAGGCTTAATCACCGGTTGTTGTCGTTGTTGAATTGATGGAGTTGAACGGTACACTTTCTTAAACTCTGACTCTAGATTGATTGTATGATTGTATAATTGTGTCTTAATCTCTGCTATGACTGAGAATTAATTATCTTACAGAAATTACAACGAGTTTTTATTGATGTTTCCTATTCTTCCCAGTTTAAGTGGGATAAGATGAATTTATTGGGGCATTGATGTTCAGAACGAGATGACTTTACGATATTGTTGTTGTTTTTATCATTGTTCTATTTATGCGAAAACTGGTTTTAAATATGTCAGCTTTCGGAGCAAACATGATTTTCCCCTTAGAAATTGACTACATCATTTGGTTAGTGATTTTCTAGCTTTTGGGGCACTGGCTCTCGTTTAGGGTCCTTACTTTTGGAGCGATTTTCTGTAGATTATGAAAAACGTTATAAACTTGGCTTTACTATATATCTGTCTCCGCAGGTATATTTATGTTCGATATATTTGAAAACTAAGTTTAACAATATTTTCTTCATGTATAATCTCCCCCTTACTTACGTAGAGGATTTTGTTGATGAAGTTGCAAAATCACTGTATTGAGTATTCCCTAATCCTAATTCTGGGAAAGTATTTCGTGAGTCAAATAATGAACATGCGCATAAACAATATATTAGTATATCAAAGATTAAAACAGTAGTAGAGGACGAATGATGTAGACAGAAAAGGTATTTATAAAAGAATGTACAAGGAAAAGAATAAACAAAATAATTGAAATGCTTAGATCTTGAGTTAAATAGAACAATTTATTCTCTCGACATGGAAAGTACATGGAATTTAATTTGATGTATCATGGAGATGTAGTTCGTAAAATTTTTAATACTATTGTCGCTACCATCAAGACAAAGCAGACAGTTCCGTTTATGGGTTGGCAAGTTTTTATTTCAGAAATAATGAAAGTTTCCAAATTAATTTGTTTTTTCTATTTTTAATTTAGCTTATTGCATTTCTTTTCAATAATGTGGAAGCTATATAGAAGTACTTATTAATGCTATTTAATTATTGCATTTCTATTTACCGAGTAAATGCAGTTTACCCTAAAATTTGGATAACAATTAAATATAATGTGGTTTTAAGGATATGTGATTTCACTTAGCACCAACTGATAAATAAGAAGATTAATAATAGTAATCAACAGTAAAGTAAAGCAAACCAGTCTTTGAACAGAACTCAGCCCTCGAGTTAGAGTACCCTCGAACTGATTAGTGCAAGAAAAATTTAAAAATATAATAGGCAGATGAACAAGAATGTAGACGAGAGAGAGAAGTATATTGCTTTGATATTTGTGAACAATGTCGCCTGCAAATGATTAGAACCACCCCCCTCTTTATATAGTAGAGGAATTCTACTTATGGTATAACTCTAATTATAAAACGAAATCCCATGATTAGCTAATTAACTGTTCCTGATTTGATCCGCTCCAAGATTTATGCCATGATCCTCGACCATTCACGGATATCTTGCCTTTCTGTTATTATGCTATCTTCGATCTTACTCGATGTCTGTCTCATTCGGCTTCTACTAGCCTCGATCTTGACAGGTACCTCGGTTCTGAACTCGGTACCTTATCCTTGTGATTTAGTCTGTTCTGTTACGAATATGTCCTTCCATGAAACCTCCCAGTCTCGGTCATAGTAAAAATTGGGTGGGCCCGATTTTAACCGTATACAAATAGTCCCCTAGTTTTTTGGAGTGTAATGACAAGAAATGAATTGAGCCTTCGATTTTTTACCTCGATCTATCATGATGTCATCCCCGTGTTGTAAGCGACGAAAGTGACCGAAATGTCTCATCGGTACAGTTCCCCAAGTCATTAATTAGTGTCAGCTGGTGGTCGGCCACTAGTGCCTTTGAACTGTCGTTGTAAATCCTATAAATATGCCCTCTTCACATTGATTCAAACTTTACTTTTACTTTCCTCTAATTTCCCAAGCTTTTACATCTCCTAAGTTCTTCCCTTCTGTAAGATTTTCAGGTTTTGTTGTTAACCTCTTATTAAGCATCAAATTCTATCATCTTCTTTCTTCTTCAAACTTAAACGAGAATGGAAAAAATATACAGTTCCCCAAAAGGAAAATGTTTCTTCATCATGGCCGGCTGGTGACAAAACACCGTTGGAGTCGTGCCTTGAGGAGTGTGTCCTCAATTCCGACTTTAAGATCGAGAAAACTTCCTTGGTCCCTGGTTGATGCGAGCTTATGTCTAGGTACATATGCTCGAAAACTGAGATCTTCCTCAAGCAGGTAAAGAACGACTGCAACTGGGAAGGCAAAGAGGTGGTGATTCCAACCCTCGAAGAAAATATCACCATCCACGTGGAAGGGTTTATGAGTGTTTATACTTACCCTTTCACGCTGGGTCCCCTCGACCCTGTCATCATCGATTTCTGCTATCAGTACCAGATAACCCTGGGCCAAATCCATCCATCCTTTTGACAAATAGTCATCCTGCTCCGATTCTTCACAAGAAAAGTCAAGGGGATGTCTTTCACCCTCAACCAACTCATTAGATTGTACAGCCCCCATCTCTACCGAGGCGCGTTGATAAAAATCCAGCGTCAAGCTACCAAGGTGCTTTTTTCGAGTGAGGACTTCCGTCCTAATCCCGGAAGAGAAGATGCCATTTCCTGAGAAATGGAACATGAAACATAAGTATTATCTCACTTTTAGCTTCCATGCATTATTTCATTCCTCCGTTTTTTCTCATTAATGTATTTTTCCATGATGTAGCAGTTGCTTGGATGTCCGGGGCGATTCCTGACCTTGAGAGTTGGGTTCGGAACCTGGCCTCGAACTCCACGTACACCGAGCGCTGTTGGCGCGATTTAGCAAAAGGCCGATGGGAGGCCAAGAATCATGGTAAGCCCCCTTTTCATATATCTGATGATTTGATCAAGATATCCTTTTTATACTTATTCAATTTTCTCGTGTGTAGGCCTGGGAAAAGATGTGGTCATGAGGCCCACGTCTGGCGAGGAGGAGACTTAGGCCTCGGTTCCGAAACTAGCGAAGGATAATAAGAGGAAAAGGACCTCAATCTCCGGGATCCCAAAGCCCAAGAAATACCTTGTTCGTAAGCCGAAGATAGATATTGTTATCCTTCCTCCGGATGTACTTCAGCGGCTAAGGGATGAAGAAGAAGAAGACGGCTCCGTACTGGTGGCCCGAGTAAAGAAAACCTTTGAGGCCCCGAAGGCTGTTTAATCGGTGGTGGTTGATGAGGTCCCGCCTCGATCTGAGGGGGTCTTGGAGAAGGACTCGGGCAAATTCCCCGAGTCATTGAAGATCGAGAATTCCCCCCACCAAAATGAAAAAATGGTGGGTATGTTTGAAGGGACCGAGCCTGAAGCCCTTCCAACTGAAGAGATCGCCCCAAGTGACTCACTTGCAGCAATAGTAACCGGTAACTCGCCTACCGTCCCTGCTTTTTCCGAGGAGGCGATGCGAGAGGCCCAAGCTATGAGGACCCCGAGATAGAAGGATTCCACGGGAGGGGACCCCTTCTGTGATTACTTTACCGGGGTCGAAGATGGTACCGGCTCAAGTGATGAATCAAGTTTCTTTGATGAGGCTCAACGAGCCCTGAATCGGGTAAGTATCGATTCCCTTCGTTGATATCATATTTCTCCATTCCTTGTCTAACTTCCTTTATTTTTCATATAGGCTTTGGCACTCCATCAGGAGGAATTTTCCAAGTCCCGAGCAGAGTTGAGTCGATGCGAGGTCGATCTTCAAGGGCTTGCGGAGGAAAGAAATGCCCTCAATATCCTCAATGGGAAAAAAGAGGAAATGATCAAGGATCTCCGAGCCGAGTTGGCCAAGGTTCACCAAGATCAGACCGACCTAATCGAGCAGGTAATGACAATTTTAAAAGCTCATGGGCTCGATTCGGGAATGGTGGCTAAAATTTCAATCTCACAGTTGCAGCAAAAGATCGAAAGGATCGAACAGTTTCGCAAGGAGATCAATACGATGAAGGTAGAGTGCTTGGGGTGGAAAGAAGGTGACCGCTTTGCTACAGAAAAAGAGGTTGTTCGAGCCCAATTGTCATCGGCCTAAAGTGAGCTTCAAGGCTTGAAGGAGAAAAAATTAGCTCAGACAAAGAAAATAGAGGAGCTCGAGGCTCGGTTGGATTTCGAACTCGCAAAGGCCAAATCTGAAGTCGAAAAGGCAAAGGCTAAGGTGATCGTGGCCGTCTACAGGGTTGATGCTGAAGCCGCTCAAGTCCAAGCGATAGAGGCTGCCGATACCGCTCAATTCGAGCACATTGGATTGCTGATCTCGCCAAATGCCAATATCGGAGGGAAACCCTTGAGGAGATCCACGCTCGAGGTTTCGATCTTACCGACGAGATAGTAAAGGCTAAATAGAATGAAGCTGATGCTAGAGCGTTGGCCTCTTCTGACGATGATGATAAGGGCACCGAGAACGGGTCCGAGAGTGGGGAGGGGGGGACCTTGATGGATAAGCTTCCCCCGAGAGTAGTTAGGAGTCTTAGTATTTTTTTCTTCTCTTTTTCCTTTTGTGTAGGACCCTGATTGGTCCTTAGTAAATATCTTCATATGTATAAAACATTTTCTTTTATCTCCGTCTTGTCTTTATTTTCTGTCTTGTGAAAATCTTACTTCATTCATGCCTTCATGCCTTATGAAGATTTTCTCACTAGTTTGAGACTTGGGCAATTTAGACCGAAGTCGGACCAGCGTAGTCTTTATAATCGAGTGAGTACTTGCTAAAACTCAAAGTAGAGTGACTTAGGTTTTAGTTGAGTAAAGACGATTTGTCGAACTGAAAAAATAAAATGGCCCTTGGTCTCTTTAGTTAGGCCGATACGGCCTCAAAAGACTTGTTTTTCCCCCTTTTTCGGCTTAAAAGAGTTAATCATATAAAAATTTGTTGTGTAGCACGAGATAAATTTGTACTCATTAGGTTTTTTGGGGTTTAGTGTTATCGAAACCTTTGCTTTGTTATTCCTTAGCAAAAAATTGTTCGAGGGTTCGAACAATTTGATACCCCTTAGGGTTTTTTCAGGGTTGACGTTGCCGAAACCCTTTTATCATTTTGCCGAGGGTAGCCTTTTTAACCAGTTTATAAAAGTATTTGAAGGCTATTTTTATTTGGGGTGGGCATAATATCCGAAAAACCGAATTCCGCGAATCGAATTAATTTGGTATTTCGATTTCCGTTTTTTTGGTATTTCGGTTTATTCCGGTACATAAATTTCAGTATTTCGGTATTTAGGTTCGGTATACGGTATAGGGTCACCGAAATACCGAAATAATTTTTTTTTTTTTGGATGACCNGGAGGCTTGAACCTGTGACCTAAGACACAAATCCACCACCCTTTGCCACTTGAGCTAGGTCCTGGGGGCAAATACCGAAATAGTTTAGTCCAAGCCCAACTTTATTTTAATTTTTTAGCCCAATAACTTTAAGCCCACACCTCAAAATTCCAAAACCCCTAATTCCTTAATTCCTTACCCTTAGGCTTTAGCAAGGTTCCACCAAGCACATTAAGAACTTCTAGAAATTTTGGAGCATAGACAAAAATTGTATATTGTATAGGCAATCAACTATCTTTGGCATTGAGCTTGAATGGACTATTCAACTATCCTTCGTTTTGCTTTAGGATAAAGTATGGCTTTATAGTAGAGGCATAAAAGGAATTGTTGCTTTTTACGTGTAAGTTGTAATACTTAGGTGCAACTTCTTATATTAGCCAATGGTATTATAAGATGCTTCCTTTCATTGCCTCCGTGTTTAGTCAAACGCTAGTAAATAATACTAGTTGTATTGGTTTCAAAAGTTTAAACTTATACCCTAAGAGCTACAGATTTGAATAGGCACAAGCCTTATAACATAGATTTGGTTTAAATCGAAAGCGTACCGAATCAAAATAAGAAATATCCAACCGTACCGAAATATTTTCGTATGGTATTTGGTATACACAATTGATAAACCGAATACCGAAATACCGAACCAAAATTTTTAAATACCGAACCGAAGTACTGAATGCCCACCCCTAGTTTTCATTACGGAATTCAGACATTTCCGAACCGTGTTAAGTTGGTCGTAGCCTTTTTAGTTTGGGACTTGCCTCTTGGGATTGTTTACTCGTTACAATTCGAACTTGTCCGAAGTGTCTATCCCCGAGTGGGGTGGCCGCGGCCTATAAAATCGAGGGTTGCCCTTTTAAGGTCTTACGATCTAGAGGTTTTAATAATTTTACAATGTCAATTTTTTGGACGACTTCCCCCGAGTACGAGATTAATTGTTTGAACTTTAGTTGCGATTGGCCCTTGAGCCAGTTTCCACAATAAATCATAAGTATGAAATTGAAAGTAGAAATTTCTCTAAGGCAAGGAATGCATGTCAAGGAAAAAATACTTCTTTCAATATATTATACATGCGCCATTAGAGCTCGAGTAATCTATATGGACAGGGTTCATTTGACCGTTTGACCCTTTGGAAAATTTAGCTATCGAGACCTTGTTCGCACGAAGTATTTTCCTTGTAATCATTCGAGGGTGATGCCCCCTAGTATTTGAGGTTGATAGTAGAGAAGCCTCAGATATTGTTGAATTTCTCTAAGTTAGCACTAACAATGGTTGCCTCGTTAAAAACCTCGCCGGGAAAACCCATTTGGGACAAAAACCGGTCTAAGGGAAAAAGAGTGCAACACGTGCTTTCAGACCTAAAGGACTTCATGTTAAAGAATACTCTGATGTCTCTAATAGAAAACTTGTAATCGGTTAGTATAAAATATAAATGAAAAGGGATAAGGTCATACCTTAGCAATAATATCATTTGAGGAGTGATATGTTCCAATTATTTGGCAATTGTTCGCCGTTCGTCGTGCCAAGTTTGTAGGATCCCTTTCCGACGATATCGAGGACCTGATACGGTCCCTCCCAGTTCGAGCCAAGTTTTCCTTCGTTAGGATCTCGAGTATTGAGGGTGACCTTTCTTAAAACCAAGTCCCCGATTTTAAAGTGTCGAAGACTGGCTCTTCGATTGTAGTACCTTTTGATCCGTTGCTTCTGTGCGGCCATTAGAACGAGGGTGACTTCCCGTTTTTCATCTATCAATTCGAGGCTTGTATTCATAGCCTCGTGATTTGACTCTTCCATTGCATATCGAAACCTGACGCTAGGTTCCCCGACTTTGATCGGAATCATAGCTTTGGCTCCATATACTAAAGAGAATGGTGTTGCCCCCGTACAGGATTTTGAAGTTGTTCGATACGTCCACAAGACCTCGTGCAATATTTGTCTCCACTTTCCCTTAGTGTTGTTCAATCTTTTCTTTAGATTTTGAATGATGGTCTTGTTCGTCGATTCGGCATGTACGTTCCCACTAGGGTGATATGGCGTTGATAGGATCCTTTTTATTTTGTGGTCTTCGAGAAACTTTGTCACTTTCCTGCCGACGAATTGCTTCTCATTGTTGCATACGATCATGGAAGGCATCCCGAATCGGCATATAATGTGGTCCCAAATGAAGTCTATGACTTCTTTTTCTCTGACATTCTCGAAAGCCTGTGCTTCAACCCATTTAGAGAAATAGTCAGTCATAAACAAAAGAAATTTAGCTTTACCTAGGGCCGATGGTAGAGGGCCGACGATATCCAATCCCCATTTCACGAACGGACATGAGGATAGGACTGAATGGAGTTTCTCTCCTGGTTGGTGGATGATCGGCGCATATCTTTGACATTTGTCGCACTTTCAAAAAAATTCTTTAGTGTCCTTTTCCATATTGGACCAATAGTATCCTACTCTGATGACTTTGTGAACCAATGACTCAGCACTAGAGTGATTACCACAAGTGCCTTCCTGAATTTCCCGTAGGACGTAGTCGTTGTCTCTGGGACCCAAGCATATTTCCAACGGTCCATCGAACATCCTTCTATATAGTGTTCCATATTCGGCCAATGTGAACCGTGCGGCCTTCGTATGTAGAATCCTCGATTCCTTAGGATCCTATTGAAGCTTTATGTTCCTTAGGTACTCGATATATTTGTTCCTCCAATCCCAGGTCAAAATTGTGGAGTTTATTTCGGCGTGGACTTCTTCGATCACTGACCTCGAAAGTTGTACGACAGTCCCCGAGCTAATTTTGTCGTCTTCGACTGATGACCCCAAATTTGAAAGGGCATCGACCTCACTGTTTTGTTCTCGAGGTACATGTTGTAGGGTCCATTCTTTAAATCGATGTAGTGTCACCCGTAGTTTGTCCAAGTACCTCTGCATTCGATATTCTCGAACCTCAAAGGTTCTGTTGACTTGATTTACCATAAGTAGGGAGTCACATTTAGCCTCGATGACCTCTTCTCCCAAACTCTTAGCTAAATCGACACCTGCAACCATGGCCTCATACTCGGCCTCATTGTTAGTCAACTTGGAAGTTTTGATAGATTGTCTAATTGTATTGCCCTTGGGACGCTTCAAAATGATGCCTAGCCCGAACCCCTTCACGTTCGAAGCGTCGTATGTGAAGAGGGTCCACAACCCCGATGATGTACCCTTTTTCAATAACAGTTCCTTTTCGACCTCGGGTACGAGGGCTGGCGTAAAGCCGGTCATGAAGTTTGCCAAGATTTGAGACTTGATGGCCATTAGGAGTTGATACTCGATACTGTACCTACTGATTTCAACGGCCCATTTGGCCAATCGGCCCGAGAGTTCGGGCTTATGCAAAATATTACGAAGAGGATAAGTTGTCACCACACAAATTGGATGACATTCAAAATACGATTTTAATTTCCTAGAGGCGCTCATTAGGGAAAGCGTTAATTTTTCTAAGTGTGGGTACCGGGTATCGGCCTCACATAAAGTTTGACTAACATAGTAAACAGTAGAGTTGCTCGTACAAGTAGAGTTGCTCGTCTGCTTTCGGAGTATGAAGCAGTGGCGGGCTCGATAGGTACCGCTTCAATTCTTCTAATGCTTGTTGGCATTCCGGGGTCCATGCAAAATTGTTCTTCTTTTTGAGCATTGAGAAGAACCTGTGACTTCTATCCGAAGACCTCGAGATGAATCGGCCTAAGACGGCTATGCGCCTCGTTAATCTTTGTACGACCATAACATTGTCAACAACTGTGATTCCTTCGATTGCCTTGATCTTATCGGGGTTGATTTCGATCACCCGATTTGATACCATAAAGCCGAGGAACTTGCCCGAACCGACCCCGAATGCACATTTCTTTGGGTTGAGCTTCATGTTGTATTTCTTAGTATATCGAAGGTTTCCTGCAAATGTGTCAAATGGTCCTCTGCTCATAGAGACTTAACTAGCATATCGTCAATATAAACCTCCACTGATTTACCTATTTATTCTTCAACATTCAATTTACTAAGCGTTGATAAGTGGCACCCGCATTTCTTAGTCCAAACGACATTACATTATAACAATAGGTGTCGAACTTAGTGATGAACAAAGTCTTTTCCTGATCCTCCGGGTTCATTTGTATTTGATTGTACTCGGAGTAGGCATCGAAAAAACTAAGGATCTCTAGCCAGCTGTGGCATCGATCATGCTATCGATATTCAGCAGAGGAAAAGAGTCTTTAGGACATGCTTTGTTTAACTCTTTATAGTCTACGCACATTCTAAGTTTATTTCCCTTTTTAGGGACTACGACTATGTTTTCTAACCATTCGGGATATTTTACCTCCCGAATGGATCCTATTTTGGAAAGTTTGGTTACCTCGTCCTTAATGAATGCATGTTTTACCTCGGACTGGGGCCTTCTCTTTTGTTTTACTGGCGGAACTTTGGGTCCAAGCTCAGTCAATGTAGTGATCTTCGGCAGGATCCTTGTCATATCTAGGTAGGACCAAGCAAAACAATCCATATTATCCATAAGAAATTTAATGAGTTTTTCCCTGAGTTCGGGGGTTAACCCCCTACCCAGGTATACCTTTCGATCGGGTAGGTGCTCGATCAGTGACTTGCTTCAGCTCTTCGACTGTCGATTTGGTGGCATCGAAATCCTCGGGGATTATGAAGGATCGAGGAATCTAGTAGGTCATCATCCTCATCCGTTCCCTGCTTCTCCAACTGAGTCGAGGCTGGTGGTTGCGGTTGCTATTTAGCTTCCTATTTTCCTTTGGACTCCCATAACTTTTGTTGACTAAAGCACCGATATCGATATCACTTCATCGACCGCGAACATTTCTTTGGCAACATGTTGTTCCCCATATACCGTTTTTACTTTATCCGGCGTCGGGAATTTTAGCATTTGGTGAAGGGTTAAAGGGATTGCCCTCATATTGTGAATCCAAGATAGATATTACCAATGCATCATTATGGGCTTGTGAGATCCCTTCTACTTCCTCATCATTGAATGATAAAGTGCCTTCCGGCACATAGTCTCGAGTTTGTTTTCCCTGGTGAGTGATACTTTAGTGCGTTTGAACATGGGCCCTTTGTGGAATGTCGACCCCACCAACGATCATGTGAATCACGTGATGTGGTTATTCCTTCTTGTTTTTCCTATTTGCATCCCTATATCTAAAATGGTTTTTAGCTCCGTCGCTCAAGAATTCTCGAAGGTGACCCTCGTTGAATAGACGGGCCACATCCTCCCTTAGTTGTCTACAGTCTTCGGTTCTGTGACCATGTGTACCATGGTATTTGCATATTTGATTGGGGTTTCTTTTGGATGGATCGTTCTGTAGGGGTCTGAGCCATTTAGTATCTTTGATTCTCCCAATGGCTGACACAATACCTGAAGCATCAATGTTGAAGTTGTATTATGATAATCGTGGTGCTTCTGTGGGATTGACATGTTTATCGAAGACATTTTTTCTCATGAGCCCTCGAGAGCTCTGTCCTCGATCATTCCTTTGATCATTTCAGATGGGATTGCGTCATGGGTCGTTGTTTCTACTATCTGCGTTGTATTATTGATATTGATCCCTATTCGATTGTGGTTCTCTGTCGATATCCCTTTGAGTTTTGCCGACGGTCATGTTTGGATAAACGAAACCTGAAGGGGTCCCCAATTGATCATCCTCGACCCTGATCTTTGACTGGTACCGATTATGTACATCGGCCTAATTTACCGCTGGATACTCAATTAAATCCTGCTTTAGCTATAGTGATGCTACTGATCTTCGTTCGTTCAAACCTTGAGTGAAGGCTTGAATAGCTCAATCGTCTGTGACCAGTGGTAGTTCCATGTGTTCCATCTGGAATCGAGATACGAACTCCCTCAACATTTTGTTGTCTTTTTGTTTCACCTTGAAGAGGTCCGACTTCCTAGTCTCAACCTTTATTACTCCGGCATGTGCCTTTATGAAGGAGTCTACAAGCATGGCGAAGGAATCGATGGATTTAGGCGGCAAATTGTGGTACCATATCATTGCTCCATTCGACAATATTTCTTCAGTAGAATAAATTCAATCTCATCGTCTTCCAAGTCATTCCCCTTTATTGCGTATGTACAAGAGGTGACATGCTCATTAGGGTCGGCGATCCCATTGTACTTAGGAATTTCTGGCATTTGAAATTTCTTTGGAATGGGATTCAGAGCCGTACTCGGAGGGAATGGATTCTGTGCGAATTTCTTTGAATCCATACCCTTTAGAATCGGCGGTGCCCCCGGTATTTGGTCAACCCAGGAGTTATATGTCTCTACTTTCTTGCCATTTGCCTAGATTTTATTTTCTCCTGATTCAATTCGTTTAGTGAGATCCTTGAGAATTTTCATAATGGCGAGGTCAATCCCCGATTCGTTAGTGTTCGACCTTTCCGGCACAGGTTCGGTTCTGTGGACGACTTCTAGTTCGATCCAACTTGGTGTTCGGTGCTGATTTTGTAGTTGTGTTATAGCAACTTGTTGAGCATGTAACATTTCAAATATCAATTGGAGGCTGACTCCACCGTCTCCTCTGCCCTGCTTACCTCGACCACCATATCAACCTTCCCTGCGTACGCTACCTTCGGATCAGCGCCCAAATTAGCATTTAAGGCGATATGAACTGACGTCGATGGGATTTGCAATTGCTGCTCCCTCGAGATCAGACTGCGGCACCTCGATCCCTGGGGCGGCTATATTGTCGTTCTCCCCATGAAATTTTGGGTCGTTATCACCATGAGTGGGTGATGTTTGTAAGTTTGACATGTTTTATCCTGAAAACAAAAACACTTACAAGAACAAGCATAAAGTAGTGTGTGTTATCAGAATCAGTATTAAGCAATCACTATTATCCTTAGCCCCACGGTGGGCGCCATATTGTTTACCCTAAAATTTGGATAACAATTAAACTTATAATATGGTTTTAAGGATATGTGATTTCACTTAACACCAACTGATAAATAAGAAGATTAATAATAGTAACCAATAGTAAAGTAAAGCAAACCAGTGTTTGAACAGAACTCATCCCTCGAGTTAGAGTACCCTCGAACTGATTAGTGCAAGAACAATTTAAAAATAAAATAGGCTTATGAACTAGAATGTAAACGAGAGAGAGAATTATATTACTTTGATATATGTTAAAAATGTCGCCTACAAATGATTAGAACCCCTTTTATATAGTAGAGGAATTCTACTTATGGTGTAACTCTAATTACAGAAGGAAATCCCATGATTAGTTAATTAATTGTTCCTGATTTGATCTGTTCCGAGATTTACGCCATGATCCTCGACCAGTCACGGATATCTCGCATTTCTGTTATTATGTTATCTTCGATCTTACTCGATGCATGTCTCATTTGGCTTCGATTGCTACTAGTATCGATCTTGAGAGGTACCTCGGTTCTGAATTTGATACCTTATCCTCGTGATTTAGTCTGTTCCATTATGTAGTCGTCCTTCGATGCAAGCTCTCGGTCTTGGTCAAATAGTAAAATCGGGTGGGCCCAATTTTAACTGTATACAATGGTTATCAAGTTGGTGGATCAACTTTTGAAAATTTTGTGAACTTCACAAGTTCGCCAATGAAATTTAAAATCTTCATTTTCGGCCTCTCGAACTATTTGGAAGTTATTTGTTAGTTTCAACTTTTTTGTGGGAACTAACCGACATTTCATTTGCTTGAACCATAGTGAAATAGACTAAATAAGACCTTTTTCCTTGACTCTCTTGTTGTGACATTCTCTTTTCCCTTCTGTTTACCCGTAAAATGGTACAGTTAAATTTGTAGCATGATTTATAGACATACAAATCGGTTTAATCCAAAAATAATAAACAAACAAGAACAAAAATAAGATTAAAAAATAAAATTAAAGGAAATATCAAGCCTGATTTTGAGCTTGATCTTTCCGGAAGCAAAAGGAAAAGCATTTGATAAAGCAATGATAAAACTGTTTAGATTGAGTGTAAAATAGTAGACCAAAGCTTTGTGTGCAGAATGCTTTCATGTCCTATAGTGGTTTCTAATCCTACTATTTATAGCCTCTACTTAGGGGAACAAGATCCTAAAATCAAGCTCCTCTTGAGTAAGAATAAAAATGTCATTGATGGGTGCATAACGACTGGCTTTGAATGCAGATATTCTCTATAATGGCTGCTCATTAAATTCTAAAAGATGTCAAACATCTGAGTCTCTATTACCGGTTATGCTTCCTTCGGGATTCATTTGATACCGACTACACGTTTTGTACCCGGTGTTATCTGTTGATTAACCTTTTGTTTGTCTTCAGTTCCACGTGTCTCCTCACCATTCGACCAACAATCATCAATCAATTTCCCCTATACACCCTCCCTTCTCCCCCCTCCCCCCTTTAAATTACATTATTTAGTTGTGGTTGGTGATTTTTACCTTTACTTTCAGGTGCCCGACTGATTTTACGTGCAGTATCAACTACCAGCCCCCAATAGTGGTGCTTGGCAATCATCTTGCTTGGGTGCAGTGTGTAGTATGCATGATTAGCAACAATACTATGTACGCGAAATGGGAATTTATCCACTGGTATGTTGGTGAAGGTATGGAGGAAGGTGAGTTCTCAGAGGCTCGTGAGGATCTTGTTTCCCTGGAGAAATACTATGAGGAAGTTGGAGCAGAAGGCGCGGATGAAAAAGATGAAGGGGAAGAAAACTAAAAGTAGTGTCTTGTGAAATGGCAATGATGGTTGTCTATCTCGGTAAATACTCTTCGTTGTGTATCTTATACTGCTAAAATGGCCTCCTTTGTTTGAAGTCATGATAAATCGATAATCATCTGTATACTACATCGATCTGTTTGATTTGTATCTTTCTTCCTCATTATGTCATCATTAACCATCTAATAGAATAATATGTTGTAAATTGGAAAATAACAAGACTAAGATACTCGAAAAATGAGAAATTGAATTATGGCAAAACTAAGTAACTTTAAATGATACAAATGCCAGCCTGACGGTGTGGATAACGATAGATCCATATAACAAGACTAATCTACTTGAAAAGAGAGAAATTGAATGATGGAAAAACTAAGTAAAATATAATCTTGAAATGATACAAATTCCAGCACGACGCTATGGATAACGATAGATTTATATAACAAAACTAATCTTACTAGCAAAAGAGAGAAATCGTATAATGGAAAAACTAAGTAAAATATAAGATTGAAATGATACAAATGCCATCACGACGGTCTAGATAACGTCATGTCCATATAACAAGACTAGTCTACTAAAAAAAAGAGAAATCGAATGATGAAAAACTAAGAAAAATATAAGCTTGAAATGAATAAATTCCATCACAACGGTGTGGATAACGACAGATCCATACTCGTAACTGTAGAAAGAGTTATTTAGAGTCAATGATGGTATAGATGGATATTTCATGCGGCTTGTTTTATTTTATTAAATGGAGGCTCGTTTCTAGTGTTCTATGTGATAAGAACATGCCATCTAGACTTAAAGATAAGGCATATGGATAGTTGTTAAGCCGACTATGATGTATGAAGCAAAGTGTTGGCCACTCAAGACCTCTCATGTCCAGAAGTTGCAAGTAGCGGAGATGAGGATGCTGAGATGGATGTGTAGTCATACTGAGAGAGATAAGATTAAGAATGAAGATATCCGGGACAGGGTGTGAGTTGCCCCTTGGTAGACAAGTTGCTGGAAGCGAGAGTGAGATGATTCGGGTATGTAAAAACGAGATGCCTAGATGCCCTAGTAAGAAGGTATGAGAGGTTGGCCATAGTGCATTTGAAGAGGGGTAGAGGTAGGTCTAAGAAGTATTCGGGAGAGGTCTTAAGGCAAGATATGGCACATCTTTAGCTTATCGAGGACATGGCCCTTGATAGGAAGGCGTGAAGATCGAGAATTAGGTAGAAAGCTAGTAGGTAGTCGTGAGCTTATCCTCCTCTTACCTGTAGGATTAATAGTATTCTCACATTTTCATATACTTAGACCTGTATTATTTACCAGTTATTTCTTTTACTTAAGTTTTCTTATTATCTTGTTGTTATTGGTAATATGTCGTGTTATTGCTTCCTTTCTATGATTTGTACTCTATTATTTTCTTTTTAGTAAGTGATGTGACTATGCTTCCCCTAAATCAAGGGACTATCGAAAATAACCTATTTACCTTCACAAGGTAGGGGTAATTAAGGCTATATATATGCTATCCTCCCCAAACCTCATTTGTGGAATTACACTAGAGTTTTTTTGTTGTTGTTGTTGTTGTTGTTGTTGTTTTTATTATTTGAGGCGTGTATAGATTCTTTTTGTGCAAATAATCAAACAATTATTTTTTGCTTGTTTTGAGAATACAAAGAATAGTTTCTTTTTCTGAGATATAAACGATTTTATTAAAACAAATAAGAAAAGAAGAAATTCGATATTTGAGACGCCACCCCTGCAGAACGGGGAATGCTGCTTGAGTTATTGCTAGGTGGATAAGTTGAAAATTATTGTTGGGTTCTATAGTAAATCAGATTGGAATGCTCGTAGTTACTACTTACTATATAATATATTTGGAGAGTCCTTAGATTAAGGACACTATGTGTGGAATATTAAGATCGACCAAATGGGAGTATACGTAGCTTACATGGCAAAACGAAAATATCAGCTGTATGTTTGGGCCATTTTTTTTCTTAACGAAAAATCAACTTAGGAGGACACGCTTTGTCAAGGATACATAAAATATCAAGCACAAGAGTATCAACAAATCAAAGTGGCGCAGCGGAAGCGTGGTGGGCCCATAATCCACAGGTCCCAAGAATGAAACGTGGCTCTGATATACAGAGTAGCTTCTACATCGTGTCCCAATTTTGCGTCCTTTTTACATTTTTTTTATTTATCATAATTGAATCCTAACTAAAATCTTAACAAGAACAACCTTTTTGTTGGAAGAAGACAGACGAAAGTCTCAATATTTAATTCTGTCCTCCTTCCTAAAATATCAACTGCATTTTTGGGCCCTTTTTTTTCTTAACAAAAAATCAACTTAGGAGGACACGCTTTGTCAAGGATAAATAAAATATCAAGCACAAGAGTATCAACAAACCAAAGTGGCGCAGCGGAAGCGTGGTGGGCCTATAACCCATAGGTCCCAGGAGTGCAACCTGGCTCTGATATACAGAGTAGCTTCTACATCCTGCCTCAATTTTGTGTCCTTTTTATATTTTTTTATTTATTATAATTGAATCATAACTAAAATCTTAACAAGAACAACTTTTTGTTGGAAAAACAGAAGAAAATCTCAATATCTAATTATGTTCCCCTTCCTATTTCCGATCAACTTTATTCATCTAAAAGGGCGTCTATATTCTCATTCCATGAACTCATATCATTGTTCCAACATTTTATAAACCAATACTTTATAAGTGGTAAGCTGAGACCTCCACCCCAGACCAATAAGTGCAGGAAATGTTTTCAAGTCTCATCAGATCGACCGTATGTGTTGATATCGCTTTCATAGTGTAATCAACTGTGTTGGTGAGAGACAACATGTATCAAGTAATATAATAGATGTGAATACAAGTTGGTGTACACATCACTGTTATTAGAAAACATAGTTTCTTATTCAAAAATGATTTGATTATACTAATATCTTAAAATGCTGCCATATCTACATATTGATTTTACTAAGTCCAAGAAAATACAGAAGGTATTTGCAATCAATTGTAAACTTCCTTTCATCTCTCTCCTATTTCTCAAGGAAAGAAGACAAAGAAAATACACAACTTAACTAATATTAGAAAATAAGAAGTTATGGTAACATAATTTGTTGGTAAATTTTAGCATAACAAACAGCATAAAGGGGAAAGATCCCAAAGAGATTCAGCAGGATCATATACAATCCCCATGTATTCTTGAACACCATTCACAACATAAAGTAAAATATCTGCCTTTCTACTTTTATTCTCTCAAATTTTGTGAATCCCATTTCAGCTCTACTCTCACCCAAAATCTAACAATTCTTCGGCAAAATCAAAGCCCCATAACATTTCATGTTCTGAAGAACACGAACTCTCATCGAAGTCATCGGAGCAATTTATCAAATCGGGCTTATATAAATTGTTTTCGGTCTGAGCTGAACTTAAATGAAAAATATGGTTTGTAAGAATTCATATAGCTGATTCTAACTTGTTTGAAACTACGGTATAGTTATTGTTTTAGGCTTATATAAGTGGTCAAATAGTTGATTTTCTTGTATGATTTCCTCATCACAAGAATTGTGTTTGTGTTAGGTAACATTTATTCCTTTTTTTTTCTATGCGTAATGATAAAATACTATAATTAATCTTGATAGATGACTCATTCCTCTCTAATTTATGCACTATTTTCTTTTCTAAAACATTGGTAAACGTATGACTGATTTTCTCCAAGATTTTGGCTTTCAGTACCAACAATCCTTTTACATCTATCACCTTCTTTCGTCCAAACATTTCTACTTCTTTCAGTAGTCCTTTTTAAAAGATAAATCTATATCCAATAACAGAATTTGATATAATTAGACGACAAAATTGGTTAATGTCATTAATCTTGAATACAGCGTACTTGCCTTTTGGCGGAATCCAATCCTTGTACGCATATAGCAAGGATCAAAAACTTAACTGTTGTTATGGTATTTACAAGCCTATATTCTAAATAGATACCTGCATATCCAATGGATGTCGTAAAACACCTAGTTTTGGAAAACCTAAATTCACCTCAATAAACATACCAAGTACTAGAGTAACATGAATAAAGCACACCCCATCTCGACAAGCTTCGAATCAAGAAGTGACATTCCCAAGGAATTATCTTGACACCATGTTAAATATCTGAAAGCATCGACCACATTCAGGGAGCACAACAGCACTCAGGCGCACAAAAAAATAAACAAAGGAACTTCACGTTTTAACATCTATAACAATTCCAAGCATTTTAAGTTTTACCAAAAATACTGGGAACCCGAGAAAAGGAACTTCAAATTTTAACATCTATACCAATTCCAAGCATATCAAGTTTAAACACGTAAAATAATCCGAGAAATCAACTCAACAAGGAATAGCAGATGCAATAATTGGATCCTTTCATTTCCATGACAGCCTAAAATGCTACATGACAAAAGAAATGAGAAAACGAAATAACCCAAAACTGTCTTGTAAATAGTTCTCCAATATCGACCTCTTCAACGGTTGGCCTTGGCAACCCTCTCAATCTCATCCTTCTTTTTAATGGCATAGCTGCAGAAACAAACACATCATCCACAGTAGTTTAAGTTGCAAACATCCAAAGAAAGTGATTTGGAAAAAAAAGGTGCACCAATGAAGTATACTATTTTATACCGAAGCAGTAAGTTTGAAATATATCAATAACTTTCTAAAATCAGTGAACATTCAAAATTTCAAGCCTTTTACCTGTTTGAAGAACCCTTGGCAGCATTGATGAGTTCATCTGCAAGGCACTCAGCTATGGTCTTGATGTTCCTGAAAGCACTCTCACGTGCACCAGTTGTCAGCAAATAAATTGCCTGGTTAACACGGCGAAGTGGAGAAATATCAACAGCCTGACGCCTCACAACACCAGCTGAACCAATACGGGTTGCATCTTCCCTTGGCCCACTAGATGATCAAATGGAGAAGACAAAGTTATCAATGAGACAGATATGGTAGGCATGAGCTCCACTTGGGAAAAAATGTTTAAGAAAGTTAAAGATTTGTGAGAGAATCATTATTTTATTTGAGAACTAGTCAAACTGGTATTTCAAATGATCCAGCAGCAATTATGTTCATTATTTACAAATATAGATGGCCAAACCAATATCTGCAAATACTGAAACAACATCTGATGCCAAGATTGGCCCATTGTTACCCCAGTTGAAACAAAATAAAGATTGAAGAACATGTGGATCAATTAAGCACCGATCATCAGTCCGCACCTGTTGATGACTGCATCAACAATGACTTGAATTGGGTTCTGGTCAGTCAACAAATGAATGATCTCCATCGCATGCTTGATGATGCGGACAGCCATTAGTTTTTTCCCGTTGTTCCGTCCATGCATCATGAGAGAGTTGGTGAGCCTCTCAACAATTGGGCACTGAGCCTTTCTGAAACGCTTAGCCTGGTATCTACCAGCTGTATGTGGCATATAAACAGGATGCTTGGAAGCAGTTGCTGTGATGTAATCCTCAACAGAGATGTCATTGATCTTCACCAAAAGTGAGATCATAGTTAAAAAAGAAATCTTTCAAATTGTATTCAAGATAAGTTTCAGTCTCGCTAATAGAAGAACTTAAGAATAATACTCAAGTAAAAAAGGCAGAAAGAGAACGATTGCCTTGGTATTAATTAACCCTCTTCATTTCTCCACTTCCGGAATGTTGTTGAGAAAGAATCACAAACTTTCACTGAATAGCAACACTACTTACATTTCCTTCTTCTATTTCATGGAATAAGAAATTAAACGATAAAGCAAATAATATTGCCCTCCTAATCTCCCCCCTCACCCCAGAATTAGCTTATTTGTCTGAAAACCAAATGGAAGTGCGCTGTCTGAAAAGACTTGCAATCTCCTGGATTAGTGCAGATTAACGGATAATATGGCAAAGTGGAGGAAAAAGATGTACATAGGTAAGTGAAACCAATGTTTGCTAGTCTTGTTAGAGATATCTATATGCCAGCAGAAATTATGTAGATAACTTCTAGTGCTAAATGGAGCAACATAGCATGATTGTTGCTGGCTTCGCATCTGGCTCATTAGTATTATGAGTTGAGTTGAAAAAATCAGTTATTTAACAAGCTACATCAACTAGATTGGTTTGATTTAGCAAAAACTATAGATATTCAGGTTCTATAAGTTAGTGATTTTCCTTGGATAAATAAAAAAAATTTAAAAAGTACATTCAGCTTGATTCTAGGAAAGGAAGGAGTCTTCAGCAGCTATAAACATGTCACAATGAATAAAAGGAATGAAGAGAAATGGAAGGTACCTGAACATCGTCGTAGGTCCAGCGATTGAAAAGCATAACATCGCTGTGAACCTTATTCTCTGCGCTTGCATCCACCGGAGCGGCTACTACACCTGCGTCCATTTCTTCTTGTCTGCTCCGATTATTCACCTGTTGCACTAAATCTAATAGTTAAAACAATGCATTTCTCATGATTTTTGTGTTCGCGTATAACGATAGACAGAGAATAAGGAGAGAGTTGTTCACCTTCCGCGGAGAAGAGTCTTTGCTGCTGTATCAGAGAATGGACTGCGTTAAAACCCTAGAAAGTTTGGGTAAGTTGGACAATGGCTATAATGCCATAGCTCAACCCACTAAATATTGGGCTTTCTGCTCTGCTGTGTCCGATCCGACTTATCGTCAGGCCCAAGTCCACTATCTCTGGGTAAAAGCCACAAATAGCCTGAAAAAATGGCACCAGGTGACAACACATAACAAGAATTTGCAAATTTTTAGCCTTATATAAGGTTTGGCAAAGACAGCCCCAAACAATTGGCATTATACATCCAAATTCTAAAAAAAACTCTCTTATATATTCTCTCTCAAATAATTAGCCCCAAACCATCTGCTTTCCCCCTCCCCCCGTCGCTCACTTCTCTTCTTGTTCACTGCTTCCTTCCCCCTTTCTTTCCTTATATTTCTTCTATCTCTTCTCTTTCACTCTCATAGTTTAGCAAACATTCTTGCAAATTATGCAAAAAAATCAGTAGGACGAAAAGGTAAGGTTAATCTCACATCAGAGAAAATCAGTAGCAAAAAATATATTTCAACTTTGTTTTTCTTCTCACTTCTTTTTTTTTGGTTGTTGGATTGAACGAGTGGGTGTGGTTGAGCAAGATTAGAAGTGATATAGACTGGTTCCAGGTAAAAAAGTTAGACCTAAAAATCCAACTGTGACATGTGTATATTACATTGTATATCGGTACATCAGTGTATGTCACAAACAGCTTTTTAAGGATGTCTGTGTATATCACTTTATATATCGTGTATACAACATAATTTTTTTATGGGCTCGTATATATCACATTGTATATCGTATATATAACATAATTTTTCATGGGTATACACAGATACACATGATATATATGTTATATAGTTGACGTACATGGAGATATATAAGGGATACAATAGGGGATACACATGTGGAGTTGTCTTGATGAGTTTTTCAATCTAAAATGTGGCATAAATAATGAAAGTAAAATTTTAATATATTTTTTTTATTTACACCATATTATTATGTTATATACTATGAATACAGATAATATAATTATTATTGTGTTTTATACATTTGGATATACAGATAACAAATTAGAAAAATAATTTAAAAATATTTGAGAGTTTTTTCGGATATTACTGAAGGAAATGGAACCTAATTTCTAGGATGATGGTTGCTACGAGAGAAAAGAGAGAGAGAGGGTATTCAATTAAAAATTAAGGTATTCGATTAGTGCCTTCACTTAAGGTATTCAATTATATCCTTTCTTTTTTTTCTCTCATCTCCTTTCTCCCTTTTTTTTCCATGCAAATTTGATTGCCAATTCACGTGGCTTTTCACTTAATGGTAGTCTCCCCACTTCCTACAATGAAAACTACACATAATGTTTAGCACTCATCAACACATATAAGGTTTATTGTATTATATTTGATTAATGAGAAAAATAAGTAGTTGATTAGTTTAAATTAATATGGCTGTTAAATATTAAATTTAAAAAGTTTTGAAGCTTTGAATTCGATATTTTGGATTGGGTATACTTGCAAGTAATTGAGAATATCCTTTGGAGTTTAACAACAACAAAAATAGTAGTTTTCACAAGTGGGGCCTATGGAGAGCAAGATGTACGCATCCTTACCCCTACCCTGAAAGGGCAGAGAGGTTGTTTCTGATATACCATTGGCTAGAGAATAATTGTAAACAAGGTTTGGAGTTTACATTTCAATTTTGAGGGAGATTGATTAAATATAGAGTTGGTTTAGGTAAAAATTCATATTGAAACTCGAAGAAGAATTTGCAAAAAAATTTGTGATAACTGTATCATAATTGTATCTAATACATCAATACCTTAAATATAATTGTATCATAAATATATCATACTTGCATCAAAATTATATCTAACTTGTATGAGTATCTGGTACATTAATACCTAAAATAATAAATGATACAATACTAATACAATTATCATATATTTGTGATACAAATTGCGATACATTTCTGAAAAATTTATGATAGTTGTGATCTTCATCTTCTTCAAGTTTTAATCACAACTCTAAACTAAAAAACTGATATAATATTGCATTATAATTATACTAGTATTGTTTGGGTACTATTTTAGGTATTAATGAATCAATACAAGTAACACACAATTTTGATAATAAATGTGATACAATTCTAAAACAATTATGATACATTTATCATACAATTCCTGTAACTTCATTTTCTTCGAGTTTCAATCTGAAATTTTACATAAATCCAACTCTAAACTTAACCAATTTCTCTCAAAATTAAGATATAAACTACAAGGTATATTCTCCATCATTTGCAAGAAACCAAATCCAAACAAATCACAAATTCGTAAAATTCAAATATTGAATTCAAAGTTTCGAAACTTTTGAATGGATATTAAAACATCAAATACTAGTTTTAACTCAATACTAGAAATAATCATTTTCTGACTACGAAAACAACCAGATAGTATTCAAAAATCCAATTTTCAAACTATATTTCTAATGTTTTGGAGTAGTAGAAAATTACACGGTTGGAGAAGAGTTTTTGACTAGTATAGTCGAAAAGTAAACGAACTATAGTGGTCGAACACTAATCTGCCAAACGACCAAAAAATAATCAAATCTTTTTTAATATAGTAGTCGAAAATTAATTAAATAATTACTTATTTAATTTTTTGACTATTTTAATCCAAAAATTAAAAAAATTCTGGAAAAATATATTATATTTTCACCTACTGAAATTGAAAAATTAAAAATTTATGGAAAAATGCATAATAGTCGAAAAATTGAAATTCTGGAAAAATGTATTAAATCTTTGGACTATTGTAGTAAAAAAAATTCATTTTTAGGAAAAATATCCCTATTTTCGACTACTACATTAGAAATTTTTGTTTTTTTTTTAAATCTACTGTTTTATTAATTACATCACTTGCCAAATAACCAAAACTTAATAACCCAATCAAACGTCAATAATAACCAATCAAACCTAATAATGTTCAAATAATTAAAGTATTCAATAAGCAAACATTCAGACCCCATTAAACGACCAAACTAAATCCTTAATCAAATCTAAGTAACTAATAAATAATTACAACAAGCTAATCATATCAGAAAGCCTAAACATCCTAACTATAACAACCGTCCACAACAAACTACTACTTATCAGATTCGGTCTCTTCCTCGTCATCAGATTGAGACATGTGCTTCTTCATGAATTTTTGCACTTTAGCAAATTTAGAATTGGCTACTCCCACTTTTGCGTCAACATTGTATATGTTTTTGCATCGCTTTCATTTCTTCCTAATTTTGGGAAGTAAAAACATTCAACAATATAGCAACAGATGATACGAGGAAGGATGTACTCCAAACCCGTAGACTCTACCTTTAGGTAAACTACATGTTACCTCTTCCATATTGAAGTTATATCAGCAGGTGATGGTTGTATTGCGTCTATCCTTAGAAGCAGGCCGCATCTGGTGCCATTTATCCAAGCTCCTATGAAATCCTTCGTGAAATAAAAATAATACTAAGTATATATAAACAAATTAATATCAAGAAAAACGAATAGTCTTAAAGTTACAATTTTATATATGTCTCACATGTGCGCGACTCAACTCATCCTTCTCTTGAATTGACCTTCTTCTTTTTCTTATATGTCTCCATAAAGACCTCGTCACGAGATATTGGTCCCTTTAATTTTTTTCCTGCAAAATAATAATAACCGTAGGATAAAAGTTCAATTATATTTCAATAAAATTAAAAAAAGTAAAAGTGGAAATTACCAATCTCGTCGATGGGCAGCAAGACTCGTAGATCCTCTGTTGTGCAATACGACACCCTTTTGAGAGGCTCGGGCTGCCTTTGCTTGTTCACTCTTTCTCTTAATTTAGGAGCGTCCCACTTCTCTAAAAGATATTTCACACTTCATCTCGTATCCAATCAGGGTTTTTTTCTTTGTTCTGAGCTTCATTCGAGGAATCTGAAATATATTGTTTTGCCTGTTTTTCAAAAATATTTTTTATCTTATTGTCATAATATTTCTATCATACACACTTTGTCTGCAAAATGGTTAGATAAATTAGAGTGAAAATTGGGTATTTGATAACAATATAAAAATAAAATTTTATTTGTACCCTAAACTGATTACACATTGTATCTCTGATATGGTACATGATATCTTTCAGCCTATGTAATGACCCAACCGGTCATTTTTATCTTTAGCGGGTCGTTTTATGTATTATGACTTGTATGTGTGGGGTTGGTTTCGATTTTCGAGGAGCTCAGAGTTGATTTTGAAGAATAATTCTCAATTCGAAAGCTTAAAGTTGGAAGAGTTGACCAAGGTTTAAATTTTGAGTAAACGACCTTGGAATCGGTATTTGAAGGTTCCTAAGGTAATTACAGACTTAGGAGTATGTTCGGGTTGAGTATCGGATGGTCCAGGAGCGTTTCTGCGCTTCATATTGAAAATTGGTATTTTGAATGTTTTAAAATTTGCTAATTTGACCTGCATGGTTTTCAATATTATCGGACTTCGAGCGATGTTCTGGGACCTTGTATAGGTTTATTTTATTGATTGGAACTTGTGCGTGAAGTTTGGTCGTGATCAGGAATGTCTAAGTAAGACTCGGATGTGTTTGGCGAAGTTTGAACATTTGAAAGTTAAGAAGAGGTTTTGATCGTCGATTCTTGGTTTTGGTGTTATTCGTGGCATTTTGAGCTTTTGGATAAGGTACTGGGACTAGTTGGTGTGATTGAACGGGGTGCCGGATGCCGTGGGTGTGCTTCGGGATAGTTTCATATCATTTCTTTATGTTTTGCAGCTGCTGGCTTCTGGTGTGTTTGGTATGCATCACGATCGTGGATGAAGGGTCGTGATCACAAAGGGTTAAGTGGACTGATGAAGACTTTATTCTTCACGACCACGGAAAGGGTATCATGATCACGGAGATTGACCAGATTATTCTTCGCGTTCACATAGTGATGTTCGCAAACACGATGTATTAGTGGGGCTAGCCAGAGCACGGAAGGTTGTTCAACACGATCTATTTTGGATCACGACCGCATAGCATAGTTTTTTAGGTTGAGGTTTTGGCCTTCACATTTGCGGAGCTGGGTTGACGTTCGCATAGGCTTGGGATGACTAAGCTTTGCAATCGCAAGAAGGTCCTCGCATTCACGTAGGAGGATTTCGTGGGCGAGGCTGGTTGACTTTCACTGATAGCGAGGTTATGTCCACGATCGCGAAGATAGGTCGCTGGGTAGAATTTTGGATAATTTCTGTAACGACCCGACCGGTCGTTCCGAGAGTTATAGCCTTGTTTTCACCATTTCCTCTTCTTTATGTATTGTTCAGCTTTATTATGTTGCGTCGGGTTGGTTGGTTCAGGTCTGGAGTGGTTTTGGAGTGTAATGAGACACTTAGTCTCTTATTTGGAAAGTTAAGTGGGAAAAGTCAACCAGAAATCGACTTATAAGTAAACGATCTCGGATTTGGATTTTTATGGTTCCGTTACTCTGTTAGGCGATTTTGGACTTAGGAGCATGTTCAGAGTGTAATTTGGAAGTCCGTGGTAGAATTAGGCTTGAATTGGCAAAATTGAGAATTTGGTGATTTCCGGACGGTAGTGGAGAATTAGATATTGGGGTCGGAATGGAATTCCGAAAGTTGAAGTAGGTTCGTAGAGTCATTTATGACGTTGTGAAAAATTTGAGGTTATTCGGACGAGGCTTGGTAGGTTTCGGCGTCGGTTGCGGAGATTGGAAGTTTAAAAGTTCTTAGGCTTGAATTCGAGGTTAATTTGGTAATTGGAGGTTGTTTTGTGAGTATTGAGGTTTCGACCAAGTTCGTAAGTTGATATATAACTTGTTGGTGCCTTTGGTTGGGGTCCCAGAGGCCTCGGGTGTGTTTCGGGGTGAGTTTTGGGCAAGTCGGGGCAATTCCGGAACTCGGATATTTCTTCTGGTGTTTTGCAGTCGGACCTCAGCAGAAGTTCGCGGACCGCGGTAGGATTTCGCGGTCAGCGACAGGTTTTCGCAGTCAGCGGTGGAGGCTGGAGCGAACCGCACGTTTTCGCGGTCAACGGTGGAGGCTGGCACGGACCGCAAGTTTTTGGTCGCGACCGCAGGAGTTTGAAATTTTCACGACCGCGGTAGGAAGTTCGCGGACCACAGCATGGAGTGTGCGGCCGTGATGGAATTACGCTGACCGCGGTGAGGAGGGCGCGACCGCGATGGAATTATGCAGACCGTGTAATGGGGATCAGAGAGTGAACTATAAATACGAGAATTAGGTTTTTATTTCACATTTTGGACCTAGGGAGCTCGGTTTGTGGCGATTTTTCGAAGGTTATTATAGAAAATCATTGGGGTAAGTGATTCTAACTCATATTTAGCTAATATACATGAATATATCACTGATTTTATCATTTGAGTAGTACTTTGAATGTCGATCCGAAGTCGGATATTGATAAATTTGGTATGGTTGGACTCGTGAGTGAATGGGTTTCCTAGTTTTGTAATTTTTGCCCGATTTTGAGACGAGGGCCCGGGGGGGAGGGGGGGCTTTTTGGGCGTTTTCCCTATTTTCATTCCTTCGCTTTGAATTCATTAGCTAAAGTAGTTACTTGTAATTATATTTATATTATACAATTGATTTGATTAGATTTGGGCCATTCAGAGTTGGATACTCATGGCAAGAGCGTGGGTTTGGATTGAGTTGAGCGGTTCGAGGTAAGTGGCTAGTCTAACCTTGTGTGGGGGAGCTTCCCGTAGGATGTTTGGTATTGTTTGATGTATGAGCGACGTGTACGTGAGGTGACGAGTACGTACACGGGCTATTGTTGTAAAAAACTCATTTTTCTTCTAAATCATAAACTGTTTTCCTTTGGTTGAACTGCATTATTATGTTTAATTACCCGGTTTAGATTAGGAAAGCATGCCTACGTGTTTTGACTGTCTACTAGAAATTCTGTGCAACATGATTAGGTAGATTCCTATTTTTCCTTGGTTGCATTTAGTCTAAACTGTACATTTCAATGATGTAACTGTCATGTCATTGTTGAATTGAATATTTACTTTGGGACTACAGACGTATTTCGGGAGATCCCACAACACTCCATATTTATTTTGGGACTACGAACGTATTTCGGGAGATCCCCCAGCATTGCATATTTATTTTGTGACTACGAACATATTCCGGGAGATCCCCATGTACCGCATAATGAATTCGGGACTACGGGACGACATCCTGGGAGATTTCCCTATTGTGTTTCTCTTGTTCTAAGGTGAAGACTTCCTTACTTATTTTACTATAGAATATATTTATATCTCTTGCTATTTTTACTTCTTTATATTTACACCGGTAGGGCCCTGACTTGACCTCGTCACTACTCGACTGAGTTTAGGCTTGGCACTTACTGGGTACCACTGTGGTGTACTCATGCCCTTTCCTGCACATGTTTTCGTGTGCAGATCCAGGTACGACTTACGAGCTATCAGCCTCAGGGTTAGTACGTGTTGCTGATCCCAGGAGACTTCAAGGTACTTCTGCCCGCGTTCTATTCCCTCGCCTAGAGATTTCCTTTAATTATCTTCAAACTTTTGTATAGAGCAACGTAAATTATAGAAGCTTGTGATTTAGCGACATTCCGGGTCTTGGGATATTATTTTGTATATGCCAAGTGGCACTATCCTTGTTAATTACAATATGCTGCTTTATCTTTTATTGTTATGTTTCCTTTAAATTTTTTGTAATATTAGGCTTACCTAGTCGTTAGGACTAGGTGCCGTCACGACACCTTATGGAGGGTTAAATTGGGTCGTGACAAGTTGGTATCAAAGCTCTAGGTTCATAGGAGTTGTGAGTCACAAGCCGGTTTATTAGAGTCTCGCGGATCGGTGTAGAGACGTCCGTACTTATTTTCGAGAGGCTATGTAACTGTTAAGAACAATCATACTTCTTTGATTTCCTTGTCGTCTAAGTTATTGACATCAAAAATTCTAAAATTCTATCCTATTCTTTCTCACAGATGGTGAGGACCCGTACTGGGAGGACCGATGATCAGGCACCCGACCCCCTGCCAGATCCGCCAGAGGCCGGGGTCGGGGTAGAGGATGACCACGTGGTGCAGCCCGACCATCTGAGAGAGCTGCGACAGAGGAGCTGCCCAGCAGCTCCAGCTGGAGGGCCGGCACCGGAGATTTCTATTGCTACTCCAGCCCTAGAGGAGACTTTAGCTCAGTTCATGAGCATGTTCAGTACTCTAGCTCAGGCCGGACTACTTCCGATAGCTCCCGCTACATCTCAGGCCGAGTTAGGGGCACATACTCCCGCAGCCCGCACTCCTGAGCAGAGGGTCCAGGTTGATCAGGCCCCAGAGTATATTCCTATGCCTCCAGTGGATCCGGTTCATCATGGGCCCAGGGTAGCTGCTTCTGAGGCAAAGTAGCTCAGACTTGAGAGGTACAAGAAGTACTACCCACCTGCTTTCAGTGGACTAACTTCAGATGATGCTTTGGGTTTTCTTGAGAAGTGTCATCGTATTTTTGCGTACTATGGGCATTGTGGAGACGAATGGGGTTTCTTTTACCGCTTTCCAGCTGAGGGGAGCAGCATATCAGTGGTGGCATGCCTATGAGCTAAGTAGTCCGAACAAGGCATCCTCACTCACTTGGACTCAGTTTTTGAAGATGTTCTTGCGCGAGTATGTCCCTGAAAGCCTCAGGGATGCTTGGTGCGCAGAGTTTAAGCAGTTGCGCCAGGGTGCTATGACTGTGTCGGAGTATGCAGTCTGTTTCAGTGAGTTAGCTCGATATGCGCCGGCTTTGGTTGCTACAATTAGAGAGAGGGTTCGTCGCTTCATTGAGGGACTCCACCCCAGTATTCATACCAGTATGGCCAGGGAGTTGGAGATGGATATCACTTATCAGCAGACAGTGAGTATTGCCAGAAGAGTAGAGGGCATGTTTGCTTGGGATAAAGAGGAGAGAGAGCCCAAGAGGTCTCGGGAGACTGGTTATTATTCAGGGGTTCATGCACCAGCAGCACGCCATGGTAGGGGTTTTGTGAGTCGCCCTATTAATTTAGCTCTACCAGCAGCCAGCGGTGTTCCAGCTCCTCCTAGACCTCAGGAGCCTTATTATGCACCGCCGGTATCCAGTATATCTCCTGCTCGAGGTGCTATTACCGGCCAGTCCAGCAGGCCAGGTCCGACTCAGTCTCAACCGCCGCGTCCTCCGAGGGGTTGTTTTGAGTGTGGTGAAACTCGTCACATGGTTAGAGATTTCCCTAGATCCATGAGGGGTGCACCTCCACAGACTTATCAGCCTCCACGTGCTCCACCAGGTCCTCCATCCATTCTTCCATCCCCAGCTGCCGCTCCACCTTCTCAGGGAGCTCGAGGTGGAGGTCGGGGAGGTCGAGGTCGCCCTAGAGGGGGAGGCCATGCCAGGTACTATGCCCTTCCATCCCGTTCAGAGGTCTTCACTTCATATTTAGTCATCACAGGTATTGTTCCCGTTTGTCATAGGGATGCATCAATATTATTTGACCCAGGCTCTACGTATTCATATGTGTCTTCTTATTTTGCTCCACACTTGGAGGTATCTCGGGATTCGTTGAGATCCCCCATTTATGTATCTACTCCTATGGGAGATTCTCTTATTGTGGACTGGGGTATCGGTCATGTTTGATTGCTCTTAGTGGTTTTGAGACCAAAGCCGATTTATTATTACTCAGTATGGTAGGTTTTGATGTTATCTTGGGCATGGACTGGTTGTTGCCCTATTATGCTATTCTTGATTATTACGTTAAGACCGTGACACTGGCTATGCCAGGCTTACCACGATTAGAGTGGAGAGGTGCCTTAGAGTATACTCCCCGCAGGGTCATTTCATTTCTCAAGGCTCGACAAATGGTTGAGAAAGGGTGTAATGCATATTTGGACTATGTGAGAGATGTCAGTATTCATACCCCTACAGTTGAGTCAGTTCTTGTAGTAAGGGATTTCCCTGATGTGTTTCCAGCTGATCTTCCGGGCATGCTGCCCGATAGAGACATTAAATTTGGCATTGATTTATTGTCGGGCACTCAGCTCATATCTATTCCTCCTTACCGTATGGCTCCTCCTGAGTTGAATGAGTTGAAGGAGCAGTTGTAGGAGTTTCTTGATAAGGGTTTCATCAGGCCCAGTGTATCACATTGGGGCGCTCCGGTCTTGTTTGTGAAGAAAAATGATGGTTCTATGCGTATGTGTATTGACTATCGGCAGTTGAACAAGGTTATAGTGAAAAACATGTATCCTTTGCCTCGCATCGATGATTTATTTGATCATTTACATGGTGACAGAGTGTTTTTAAAGATTGACTTGCGTTCTGGCTATCATCAATTAAAGATTCCGGAGTCGGACATCCCAAAGACTTCTTTCAGGACCAGATATGGTCATTATGAGTTTCTTGTCATGTCATTTGGGCTGACCAATGCCCCGTCAGCCTTTATGCATTTGATGCACAATGTGTTCCGGCCTTATCTTAATTCTTTCGTCATTGTGTTTATTGACGATATTCTGGTATATTCCCGGTCTCGAGAAAATCATGAGCAACACATGAGGACCGTGCTTTAGACTTTGAGGGAGAAGAGATTATATGCAAAATTTTCTAAGTGTGAATTATGGCTTGATTCAGTGGCATTTTTGGGCCACGTAGTGTCTTCTGATGGGATCAAGGTAGATCCGAAGAAGGTGGAGGCAGTGCAGAGTTGGCCTAGACCGTCATCAGCTACGGGTATCCGAAGTTTCCTTGGTTTGGCGAGGTACTACCGTCGCTTTGTAGAGGGATTTTCATTTATTGCAACACATGACCAGGCTGACCCAGAAGGGTGCTCTGTTCAGGTGGACTGAAGAGTGTGAGGAGAGCTTTCAGAAGCTCAAGACAGCTTTGACTACAGCCCCAGTTTTAGTATTGCCTACAGGTTCGGGGTCCTACACTGTCTATTGTGATGCCTCGAGGATTGGCCTTGGAGCGGTATTGATGCAGGAAGGTAGGGTGATCGCCTACGCGTCTAGACAGTTGAAGGTGCATGAGAAGAACTATCTTGTCCATGATCTCGAGTTAGCAGCTATTGTTCCCACTCTGAAGATTTGGCATCACTATTTGTACGGTGTTCCTTGTGAATTCTACGCTGATCATCGGAGTTTGCAGCACTTGTTCAAGCAAAATGACCTTAATTTTCATAAGCGGAGGTAGTTGGAGCTACTTAAAGACTATGATATCACTATATTGTACCACCCGGGGAAGGCCAATGTAATGGCCGACGCCTTGAGTCGCCTAGCAGAGAGTTTGGGAGTTTGACATATCTTTCGACAGTTGAGAGGCCCTTAGCCTTGGATGTTCGGGACTTAGCCAGCCAGTTCGTGAGATTGGATATTTCAGAGCCTAGCCGGGTATTAGCTTGTGTGGTTGCTCGGTATTCTCTCTATGACCGTATCAGGGAGCGCCAGGTAATTCTAGGGATGTGACTATAGGTGATGATGGTGTGATGAGGATTCAGGGCCGGATCTGTGTGCCCAATGTGGATGGGCTTCGGGAGTTTATTCTTGAGGAGGCCCACAACTCGCGGTACTCCATTCATCCGGGTGCCGCGAAGATGTACCAGGATTTGAGGAAGCACTATTGGTGGAGAAGGATGAAAAAGGATATAGTTGAGTTTTTGGCCAAGTGTCTCAACTGTTAGCATGTTAAATATGAGCACCAGAGACCGGGCAACTTGCTTTAGAGGTTAGAGATCCCAGAGAGGAAGTGGGAGTGGATCACCATGGACTTTGTAGTTGGACTTCCACGGACTTTGAGAAAGTTCAATGCTATTTAGGTGATCGTGGATCGGTGACCAAGTCAGCTCTTTTTATCCCAGTGTCGACTACTTATTCTTCAGAGAGATTGGCTGAGATTTACATCAGAGAGGTTGTCCGCCTCCACGGTATCCCAATATCCATCATTTCACACAGAGGTACACAATTCACATCACGGTTCTGGAGAGCCGTACAATAGGAATTGGGTACTAGGGTGAAGCTGAGCACATCCTTTCACCCTAAGACGGACGGGAAATCTGAGAGCACGATTCAGATTCTTGAGGATATGCTTCGTGCTTGTGTGATGGAGTTCGGAGGGTCATGGGACCAGTTCTTGCCACTTGTGGAGTTTGCCTGCAACAACAGTTACCAGTCCAGCATTCAGATGGAACCTTATGAGGCTTTGTACGGTTGGTGGTGTCGGTACCTAGTGGGTTGGTTCGAGTCGGGCGAGGCCCGATTGTTGGGTACATATTTGGTACAAGATGCCCTGGATAAGGTGAAGGTGATTCAGGATAGGCTTCGCACAACCCAGTCTAGACAGAAGAGTTATGCAGACCGGAATGTTCATGATTTGGCCTTTATGGCTGGAGAGCGGGTCTTGCTTCAAGTATCGCCTATGAAGGGCGTCATGAGATTCGGGAAGAAGGGCAAGCTGAGCTCGAGGTTCATTGGTCCTTTTGATATATTGCAACATGTTGGGGAGGTTTCCTATGAGCTTGCCTTACCTCCCAGCCTAGCAGGGGTTCACCCGGTATTCCACGTTTCTATGCCACGGAAGTATCACGATGATCTGACTCATGTATTGGATTTCACCTCAGTCCAGTTGGACAAGGATCTATCTTATGTTGAGGAGCCAGTAGCCATTCTGGACAGGTAGGTCAGAAAGCTTAGGTCAAAGAACATTGCTTCGGTAAAGGTCCAATAGAGGGGTCATCCAGTCAAGGAGGCGACTTGGGAGACCGAGCAGGATATGTGCAGCCGTTACCCTCATCTTTTCACAGCTTCAGGTAAGTCTTTATACTCGTTCGAGGATGAACGATTGTTTTAATAGGGGGAGAATATAATGATTCGGTCGGTCATTCCCAGATTTATAGCCTTGTTTTCCCCATTTCTGCTTCTTTATGTATTGTTCAGCTTTATTATGTTGCATCAGGTTGAATGGTTCGGGTCTGGAGTGGTTTTGGAGTGGAATGATACACTTAGTCTCTTATTTGGAAGTTAAGTGGAAAAGTCAATCAGAAGTTGACTTATGAGTAAACGATCTCGGATTTGGATTTTTATGGTTTCGTTAGCTCCGTTAGGCAATTTTGGACTTAGGACCGTGTTCAGAGTGTAATTTGGAATTCTGTGGTAGAATTAGGCTTGAATTGGCGAAATTGAGAATTTGGCGATTCCTGGGCGATAGTGGAGAATTAGATATCGGGGTCGGAATGGAATTCCGGAAGTTGGAGTAGGTTTTTAGAGTCATTTGTGACGTGTGTGCAAATTTTGAGGTTATTCGGACGAGGCTTGGTAGGTTTCGGCGTCGGTTGCGCAGATGGAAAGTTTAGAAGTTCTTAGGCTTGAATCCGAGGTTAATTTGGTAATTGGAGGTTGTTTTGTGAGTATTGAGGTTTCGAACAAGTTCGTAAGTTGATATATAACTTTTTGGTGCCTTTGGTTGAGGTCTCGGAGGCCTCACGTGTGTTTTAGGGTGAGTTTTGGGCAAGTCTGAAACTCAGATATTTCTTCTAGAGTTTTGCAGTCAGACCTCAGCAGAAGTTCGCGGACCGCGGTAGGATTTCGTGGTCAGCGGTGGAGGATGACGCGGATCGCAGGTTTTTGGTCGCGACCGCAGAAGTTTGGAATTTTCGCGGCCGCGGTAGTAATTTTGCGGACCACATCATGGAGTGTGCGGGCGCGATGGAATTACGCGGACCGCGGTGAGGAGGGTGCAGCCGCGGTGGAATTATGCAGACCCCGTAGTGGGGATTGATCACGCTCAACTATGTCTTATATAAAGACTAAACGGGCGCTGCAAATATAATTTGGGG